>CM062804.1:872258312-872310812 GCA_031772625.1 Pinus tabuliformis
AAAGTAGCTCGAACACATGTATATGTATGTGTTTGAGAGGGGGGGGGGGTGGGGGTAAATCCTAGATTCTTCATGGCATAAGAACAAGTTAGCAAATAATATTTTTTCACATATAGCTCATCGACAATCAAGTCACTAAAAGTATCTCTCACTCATGTATATGTATCTGTTTGTGTGTATAAAGAGAGAGTCTCTCTCTCTCTCTCTCTCTCTCTCTCTCTCTTGGGAAATCCTAGATTCTTCATGGCAAAAGACCAAGATAGGAAATAATAAATAGTCCACATATAGCTCATCAATAATCAGGTCACTAAAAGTAGCTCGCACACATGTATATGCACGTGTCTGTGTGTAGAGAGAGAGAGAGAGATAAAATTAGCTTGCACACATGTATATGTATGTGGTTGTGTAGAGAGAGAGAGAGCTCATCAGGTCACTAAAATTAGCTCGCACACGTATACGTATGTGTTTGTGGGGAGAGAGAGAGAGAGAGAGAGAGAGAGAGGAATATTTATATTATTGACATTGCCAACATTATAATAGGGAAATTATGCATTCAATTGTTGACCAAAAATAGCTAACTCTGAGATAGAAAAATAAATTAGAAAAAAAAATGATATGTGCATGATATAAGTTTGAATAGTAGATCACAAGAATGGTAGTAAGTAATGGCAACATTGTAAAGCCATAGGTTGCTATGTGTTTTTCCAGTTTATGCTTTCTTAAGGAACAAAAATCTTGTGTACATATTATATGTACATCCAAAATTGAATAGGAAATAAGTCTTTCCTAGATTATAAGCAATTACTCCTATAAATAAACTCCATTTAGTGTTTTTGGTTAAGTTCTTAATTTTGTAATTGGGTGTGGTGATTTATAACGTTGTGATAGGGCTATGATACTAGTCAATCTAACTAGTATATATATTCCAAGGAATATTTCATTGGGAACCCAAGGGATTCTTCCTTGCCTTCATGGATGACATCCCTAGTAAAACCATTGACATAGACTATTGTACCTCAACTGGAGAGATTTGATACATGCACCTAATGACATGAAATTAACCAAATTCCTAAGATTGTTGGTGACAACTAGTTGAGCAAGCTCTTGGAGAGAGAGAGAGAAAGAGAGAGAGAGAGAGGTGGATCCATCAGTGGGAGCAAGGGTTTTTTTTCATTAGTGGGAATGTTTAGTTGCCATAAGGGTTGTTCTTGCAACCATGGGGTCATATAGAGATATTTATCATGAACACACACACACACACATGTATAGAGAGAGACATGCATTTTCTTTTCCAACTAACATATCAAAAAGGAAAATATATCATGCGCTTCCTCTCATTTGAAAGATGGTACCCAAGTAAATCCTATAAAAGGGAATATGAAAAAGTCAATAACTCAATAATAGATCATATATTATGTGTTCATAGAGAGAGAGAGAGAGAGAGAGAGAGAGAGAGAGGTTGGATCCATTAGTGGGGAGTGTTGGGACAGTTTTGGCAGTGTGCAAAGAAGGATGGAGAAGAAACAATGCAATGGAGCATGGCACAATTTTGTTTGAACATGTAGAATTGGCGTAGAAGGGAGCATCATAAATGAAGAATTGTACAGAAGGCACAACGCGGAAGCAGAAAGGCAGGAATGGCTAAGTTTGACTATGTTGTCGAGGCTATGTTTTGATTTGGTCTAGCTTAGCAAGTGTTGTATCTACCCATAATAATTCCCATGGTAGTTGGGGCATTTCCCATGATATTTCCCTTTATGTAATCATGTATAAATAGACAGAAGCCGAAGGATTGTTGGTTCTCTGTTGGTTATTCAGTTAACTGTTAGTTGATTCATCTTCTGATGTATCTTTGTAATGTTGAATTTAAGCTGATGAGTCGAGAAGAAATATTGTGGTAAGGCTTTATGTGTTGTACCTGGAATTATTTTGGGAATTAATAAAATATGGTTGAATTTCTCTCCATTTGCATTTTCCTATGTTGTAACACGATTTCATAATGGTTAATTATATTTCTTTTTGAAGAGATCAATGTGTGTATGAAATGATTTGAACAGTTTGTGTAAATGACTCACCCCTTTTTAAATTTTGTTTCTAATTATCGATGTCACTGCAAATGTTATGAATGTATGTTATCAGGGTTAGTGTATAAATTAAAGGTTGAGTAGTATAGAATGCTTGTTCGTTGTGGATTCCCTTTCCCCTCACTACCACAAAACCCTAGTTCTCGCAAATCCCATTGGTGCCTTTGGTGAGACTTCACCTATTTTCATAGGTGATGCCAAAAGGGTTGATACCATTTGGGGTTTTGTTGGTCACACATTGTACTATTACTTGGGTTGGATGTAAACTAATGCCAATAATGGTTTTGTTTCTGGGACTAGGGTTTATGCTTGAGGGGGATGTGAAACCCCAGAAAAGAGGAAATCAGTTAGTGGTTTGAAGCCAAGCATCAAAAGTTTGTTGTTGGCAATATTGTAGATCAAAAAATCAGCATTGATAAATGGCTGCAATGGTATGTGTTCACTGATTTCTATGAAATATTCTTTGCAAAGTTCTTAGAGCTATTAGTAGAGTGGATTCAGAAATATTATGATCTGAATAGGAATTGGCATCCTATTAAGTTCAAAAGGTGGACCCCTAAGTGATTTTGTAGATTAAAGTTTGTGGAAAATAATATTTAATATACGGTTGATTTTTTGTTTGAAAGTGTCATTGATGGATAATCACTAAATTTTCCATTGAATCCATAATTTCCTATACTGTTGCTGAGCAAAATGTTTTGGGGGTCCACGTGGAAGATTCATTTTGGCATTGCCAACTTTTGTGAATATGATGTTGTGTGATAAAGGTGTTTTGAGGATGGAGTTTGACACTAAGAGAAGCTAAACCCATTGTGTGATAAGGTTGAGTTGGGGGATGTTCAGGGAGTAAGTTGAGGGAACAAGGCTGAGATGAAGGAGTAGAAAGAAAAATAGTACAAGGGAGCTACGTATGATCCCTGAACGAGATCATGAAGAGGTATGTTATAAAGTTAAGGCAGATAATGCATGAAAGGGAAGGATATAACATACTTTGAGGGTGGTTTTCACAATGGATGAAGGTTATGAGGTAGTAGTGATATAGGAGAGAGGTTCGAATCGGTGCCTACAATCAATAAAAGTCCACTTGAGGAGATAACAAGAGGTCATTGGAAAAGGAGAAGTAGTGGAGACTAGAGAAGTCCGGAAAGAGTGCATATTGGCATACCGTAGATAGGAGGAAAGGATGGAGAACCTTTGTATTGTAGCCCGAGAATAGTAGAAGATGTGCATCCCAAGGACCCTACTTAGAATACACCCTATGGCAAACCTATGACCCCACGCAAACCTGTTAATACAGAGGTAAGTTCCTCAAGTAGTGTTTTACATACCTTGGTTAACAAAGAAAGTGACTATAGTCAAGATAATAATAGATGTTAGTCCGATAATTTGGAAATAGGTGGACCACAGAGTCCTCCAATGAAGCATAGTGCATAGGGTGTGCCACAACAACCCTTGATTACACCTAGTAGACCACTGTCAACAGCTAGTATTCAGAAAATGATGGTAGAAACTTCAAATATGTTAGTCTTCCAAGGTTATGGAAATGAAGATTCAAAACAACATTTCTTTGTTTGTGAGGCAATATGGGCTGCCAATAATATTCAAGATGATGCCATCAAGATTGCAAAGTTAGATATTGCTTTTAGAGGCTGGATCTTGAGCTCGTATATGACGTATAAGAATAATGCTCCAACTAGTCGGTCAAGAACCTTAGGAGATATTAAGCAGGTGACGATGAAAGAATTATGCCGGCCTAAGTCTGCATCTCAGTGCATAATAGAGTTGAAGGAGATTAAGCAGAGACAAGATGAATATTTTTGGATTATGACCCGTGCTTTAAGGTATTGCTGGGTAAGTTGGGATTTGAAATTCTTGATGATCAACATAAAGAGTGGTTTATTGAGAGAACGTTGCTACATATCTATGTGCCCTTGACTCAACAAATCATCCAAGTGCAAGATCAAGCTTTCAAGATTACATTAAAGCTAGAAGCATATTTAGTAATGGCTAGTACATGAGTAGAAATTTTTGGTATTGCTCAACTTTAATCACAGATCGACGTGCTCACAACTTAGTTGTAGGAGCTAGAAAAAGGGAAGGAATACCACCTAAAGATTGATGCACAGTCTATAAAAAGGAGGGGAACCATAGAAATGAATTCCCCATGGTGACAAATTACATGGGGATTAGTGCGACTAATGTGTTGGTGCAAGGATGACGATTATGGTCTGATATATATATATATATATATATATATATATATATATATATATATATATATATATATATATATATATATATATATATATATATAGTGTGTGTGTGGGGAAACATGCCCCAAAATTCTCCTATGATGTAGAAATATGAGACTTCTACAAGGAATCTATTTTATAACTTTTTAAAATCTGTTGGTCATGACATTCATACTTGTTGAGCATTGGAGATAATGTGGGATTACACCATGGATTCATCTAGAGTATAGGAAGGGAAAGATGATATTGCACAAAACTACTAGTTGGGTAGAGGTTAAGGCTTGACGAGTAGAGGAATTGGAGGCTAGGACAAGGATGAGGAGAATTTGGATGAGGAAGGGAACAAATCCTTTTCTACGATTCCGGGAAACCCTAATATATTTCTAGATACTTTCCTAATATCTATTCAACATGCACTTATTGTAAACCATGAAATCACATGATGAAGGATGTCCCTCATCTGATCACAAAAATTCAGGAGAATAATGGGTAGAACCTTCAAAAGGTTCTTGTGAAAATGCACCAAGATCATTCGTTCGTGAATGTGGTTACATGAGGAGGCACTAAGTTCGGGATGGATAATGCCAAACAAACAAATACTAATCAATAGTGGGTGAGGAAGGCTACCGAACCTCTATCGAAGTTTTTCCCTCATAAGGAGAAAGCTACATATAAGGAGGCATAGATGAAGCTAGTTGCATTAGAGTGGGATGTTCCGAAAGATACTCTAGTGTATGATATGAATTTATGACGGGACCACTGTTGAACGTGCTACAACTGGAGACAATTATTTTACAATCCTTTTGAATAGGTTTTTGGAATTGATGTAGGATGATGGAGCTCTGATGAAGCTTCACAAGATGATCAACTAATGCACTAAGGAAGTAGAGGTTGAATTAGCCTGTACCCTAGGATGCGAAGTGTATCAGGTCGCGTAGAAGAAGAGAACAAGTCAAGGGTTTAGGTTTGGCGCGTATATCAAAGAGTTTGATATGGACAATATTATTTTGGATTTTGTGATTCTATGTGAATATCCTACCAAAGAAGACATGGGAGATGATGGGGAGATGCAAGTTAACATGGTCACCCTATTCAATTGAGGTTGGAAAACCAATACCGAATTTTCCATATTGGTCAATTCAGAGGTGTGGAAGTGGACATCGACGGGGTCAAGGGTGTTGTAGACCTTGAATTGATTGAGATTGTGGAAGGTACTTATCCCTATCCATCATTGTTGGGTATTAATTGGGTTTTTAAGAATCAAGTGATTATTAACTTGAATAAAATACATATGACCTTTGAATCAATAAATTTTTGGGTGATTGCGTCGTTGGATCCCCGGAAAGGTAACATGTATGTTGATTTCTTCACATAGGAGTTAGATGCAAAAGCATTAGAAGATATTTATAAGATCACTACGTGGAGAGAAGATTATGTAAATCCACATACAAATGGTGTACTCAGTTGGCACAACATTGGTTCTTGTGCCTTGGATTTTGAAGAAGGGTTGGAAAATTGGCATAATCAACTGCATGAAGTTTCCACTAGGAGGTGCATGCACATTTCCTGTGTAGTACATTGAATCGATGTACAAGTACCATATCACCTCAGGAAGAAGGCACCTCAGCGGGAAATGATTAAAAATTTCAAGGCCACTTCAAGTTTTGTAGATGAAGACTGTACGTCGAAGGAAATTCTAAATGGTATGGAGAAAAAGACCTTTGCATCTAAGAATCAAGTTATACATCGATCGATAATCTTGTTTTCTACATGTGAACCCTTGCACAATAGAAATTATGAATCGCAACAAGATGGTGAAAATGATAGATGGTAGGTGCATTAGTTTGAGATCTGTATTACGGGAAAAGGAAACTTGTAAGCCTATTAAGGGAAAAGGATGTTGGACATACATCTTGCATAAACATGTTGTTGAGAAACATCGCAACAAGATTGATCTACATGGATTTGCATAGGAAATTAGTGATGTGGCAAAAAGGGTAGTTCCACGCAAAAAGGAGCACTCCGCCTAAATTTATTCTCGTGGGTGCGCAACACACAGTGTTGGGGACCATTGTATTATAGTTGAATGGAGAATAGTTGTTAGTAAATAACAATACTAATAATAATAATAAAATATAAAATAAATAAAAATAAATATATTAATAAATAAATATAATAATGTGACCATTAGTCATGTCAATGGGGTGATTAATTCAATTTAGTGTGAGGGGTCATTTCCTTAACTTTCGAGAGATGTTTTAATGCTAGAAAATAGATCAAGCTACTAGAATTTGTTTAGAATGATTTCCGATTAGATGTATGTAAGGATGGTCAATGCACCAATGCAAGCAATACATGTGGCAAAGTTATGATAGAATATTGGGTCATAAAGACGTATGGGCTTGAATATTATAAATATGTAGTAGAACTTCTAATGTTACTCATTATATACTTGGAAAATTTTGTGGTAGGTTAAGAGCCACAAACCCATTTGGAGGAGTTGAAGTGTTTGGTGGTGAGTGGTTCTAGTAGGGGATTGTAATGGCACTATATTGAAATTGTTAATCAGACATATGGGAAGAGCTATAGGAATTTCATTAGTGTGAAGACCTTGTAATAATAACCCCTCTGTCCCTATATAAGACAAGATAGTGTGAGAGGAGGTTGAATTTCCAAAAGGAGATGAGGCGGCCAAGGTTCTTGGATTTTCATTATAGCTTAGAGGATTTGGACTAATTAGATAATACATTCTACAACGAAAGGACACCACTAAACTAGTTATTTTTCAAAAGGACCCAAAGTATCCCATGCCTACCCTAGAGATTCCCAAAGGAGTTTTGATTCATGGGAACATGATGGGTCAATTGGGAAGGCTTAGACACTCTGATCATGATATTACAGACAAGAAGCAATTTATGGACCTACAAGGGTATCTGAAGTAGGTTGAAAATGTAGATCCTATTGTGTTTACACTTGAGCCACAACAATGAGCTTTGGGGTTAGAAAAAGTTGGTATTCTGAACTTATTGGAGATCCCTGATTTTGGACATAGTAACAAGATTAATTTTATTACCAAGCTATTGTTAAGTTGTGTGAATGGTAGTTATATGTGGTTAGATCATGCTATCGAAATTACCCCATAGGTAATTGAGAAGATCATTGGTTTACCCTGGGCCACTATTCGAGGACAATATAAAACTTCGGGAGAGGAATTTAAAAAAAAATATGGTACAAAAAGAGGTAAAAAAGAGTTTGTGGTTTCTGTGGTTTTAGAGATAAATAATAGAGGTGTTCGCTTTTCCACACAGTTGCTAACCTATAAACTACTTCGAAAGTGCAGAAAAGACGAGGTGTTGGTAGGTGTGATTATTTCACAGTCAAGTGCGTGCTAGGTATTAGAGCCTAGATTTGTCTTAGGCTGAAAAGACAAGGTTCTAGGTCCACATCAAACCATGCTCAGCCTCATAGCTAGCCCTACGAGGACAAGAGAGGGCTCTCTTCGGGTCAATCTCGGCAAAAGGTAATCAATGAGGCTCGAGATGACTAAATTTGCAACTGATCTTAGGCTAGGTATTAAGTGCAGGGATTTGATTTGGTTTTTTGAGGGTTTTGTTGAAAAAATGGGAAAGGAAAATTTGGGCTCGGGGATGAGGCACAGTTTCTGCAGAGGTCTGATTGGGGCAAGGAAGGCAATCGTTTTGATGCTTTAAAGCAAGTGAGATGGATAGATCAGATAGGTGAGGAGCTAAGGAGAGAAAGAGAGTCTCAAGAATTCTCCTTAAACTGAAGAAAACATGAAAATTTAAACAAATTCAAAGGCAGAGCATAACAGTTATGGATTCCACCTTAATCACTCATTTGTTTCAAATTCAGAAGAAGAAGCATGAAAATGATACACATAACACTAGATAAACTTAAAATTACTCAGAGAAGCACACCATCAAAACATAAAGCCACATGGATCCCAAACAGTGCTACAAAACCCTGGTCTTTCCTTAGCCAAAAATGCAGAGATACAATGTACAATAGAGTGCCAAGCTTTTCCCAAGAGTCCAACCCTGACAATGACTTAGAAAATACATGATATAGACTAGCCCAACCCATTCCCTTGCCTCTAGGGGTCGAGCTCATCATTCTAGGAGCTGTTTCAACCAATTCTAAACAAAGCACTAAAATCTAGGCAATCAAAACAACTTGCCTCTATAAGGTAGGAAACTGATTCATTCATTAAATTTTCACTCTTTGGTGAATGAATCCTCTAGAACAAGTAACTAAGTGTCAAAATTACATCATTTTCACCCAATTACATCAAGATAAGTCAAAAATTACATCACAAAGCAAAACTAGTCAAACTGGCCGAATTTTTGAGTTGGAAGGTGGAAAATTGGTCAAAAAACCTTTGTGCACCGCGCCAATTTCTGTATGCGTCATGCCAATTTGGAGCTGATTTTGAGGCACTTTCTGAAGTCCAAATTGAGCCCAAGTGTGCTTGTTGGAAAGCCCTACCTGTCTACTTTCCAACCCAAGTGGAATTTCTGAATTTGGTGCCCATTTGCCCCTCCAAAACCTCAATCTCCCAAGACTGCTTCCTGTGTGTGAAATTAGGGGCAGAGAGGTCATTTTTAGGGTGTTTTTGACCTCCTGAGGACTCAAAACTTGCCCAAACTTCTTGGCCATGCACCAACAGTCATGATTTTTCATGAAAAATCCAAAACTATAAACTTTTTTGCATTTGGAGCCTCCTATTGTAAGTGCGCGCCACGTGGCGCGGCGCACAGGGAGAAAAACCCTGTTTTTTGCACAAAAATTTCCAAAAATACCAAAAATGCCCCAAATTTCTTGAAATTTGGGTTGGAGCTTCCTTATCAAGTGTTATGCTGGGCTAAAGAGGCTTTGGCCAATATCTGAAGATGATCGAGCTCCCTTTGCCTCTTTTGCTTCCTGATTGCCTTCCTCAATTTCACCTTCAAATTCCTGATTCGGGCCTTGCACACTTTGTTTCGCGCCATGTAGTGGAAAGCCATGTGTCTCAGCAATGCATGGTCTTTGTCGACCTTGTCCAACAGCCTCTCTAGGTGCATGTTAACTCTCTCGAGATTGGCCTCCCGATCCTCATTAATTTCTTGCTCCAATGACGTGAGCTCAACTCTTCTCCTTTGTGCAGCTTGGCGATGCTCACAAATGTTTTGTAGCTCCATGATCGCTTGCTGATCCTCAAGCTATTTGTTCCTCTGCTCCAAGTATTTCATGGTCCACTTAGCCCTCTCCAAGTCAAGGGATAAGGCTTCGATCTCTGATTGCTGCTCTTGGATGATCTCTCTAAGTTTGGCACTTTGTGGACCCGTATCTATATCATCATCGTGAAGGAGAATGAACTCGGTCTCTCATTCACCTGATGGCTCACCTGAAGGCCCCTCATCCTGCATTGGCCCCTTGCCTTTGTCCTGTACCTGTGATGCTGATGGAGGAAGCGAGGCCCCTTCCACCTCGGGTGGAGATAACACTCGCTTTGCCGCTGCAAACAAATGTCTGGTGCCTCTCTGATATGTGATGAAAACCGACACACTAGCAGTCTCATGGTGCTCATACTGATGAGAAGGTTCACCTTCATGCTTAACCTCTGATACTCCCCGTGAAGCTCTGAAGAAGTCACGAGAGATGAAATCATCCCAAGTGATGCCCTGCAATCCAAGCTAATGAACCACCAAAATCTTAATAAGAGCAAAATGATATACACTGTTAAGTTGCTGCTGAGGTGTTTTATGCTGTATAAAGGTGGTCATCCTCTCTATGTTCTGGCAAATGAAATGCGGAATGTTCATCATTTGTACCCTGGTGAAATGCATGAGCAACCTGATGTGATAAGCATAAAGACGAGACAACTATCCCTCATAGCTGAAATATTTCATGATCAATCTCATTAGCGGAGCATATTCATCTTTCAGATACTGGAACAGGAATACTCTCTTGATCTACCTCAAGAAACTGGTTTTAATGTATGGCTCATAATGCTGCCGATCAATCTTTTGTTTCTTGTGCCATGGTTCACCAATGTTCGGTATACCGGTTGCTAATGAGACAGATTCTGGTGTAAGCGTGAAGGTGACACCGGCTAAGGTAGCTTGATCTCCGTGCAAGTGCAAGACAAAAAGACGAGCCAACTCATGATGAAATTGGACACTAGCCACCTTTTGACAAAACTCATAGCATGACTGATGCTGAAAACATTGCATAGCAAGAGGGCAGGCCTGCAATTCTATGAGGGTGGTCGGTTCTTCCCTAACATGTCTACCACTTTTATGAGGCCTCCGGGGTGCCTGTTCTTCCAAGGGAGAGTCACTTTGGGTTTCTACCTCATAGTCCGATGAATGCTCAGATGCCATGACTGCTGGACAAAATACCTTGAAGACAAGACTACTGTTGTATATAAACTGTACTTGGACTGCTCTTTTTGGTGTTGTATTTCAATTTCTGCCACCAAGGGAAAAACAAATGCAACAGGGACTGTTAGGGATTGTTAGGAAGGGGAAACAATATTGAGGAATGAGAATTATTGGGAGAATTTTAATAGGGAAATATGGGAGAGGGTTTGAGGGATTGATGTATGGGAATAGGGTTTAGGATTATTGTATAGGTTTTGAGGTGTGAGATTGGAGGATTTGGGGATAGAGTATGTAGGAGCAGGGAGTAATGAATTTAGGTGATAGGGAATTAGGGATTGGTGAAGATAAGGGAACAAGGGGAAGGAGAAATGATTTTGGTGGCAAAACTGTGAATTTTGAAACCCTGGCAGCAAATTTGTTTGTGTTTATAGAAAGAGGGTTTGAATTGTTGTTTCAACCTTTATCACCCCTACAACACCATCTCTTATCATAAAAGTTGATGCAACATCAAGAAGAAAGGTCTACCTGGCAAATCCACGCAAGGTATGAGCAAATTGGTGAAGTTTCATGCAATATCGGGCTTTGAACTGTGTGCGCCGTGCCAAGAACCCAGTGCACCGCGCTCTCTATGTGCGTCGCGCCCGTTCAAATTAACACTGGGCAGAAATCCCCAGTGTGCCACGCCACCTGTTATATGCGCCGCGCTACCTTAAACTCACACAGTCGGCCTCTTTCAAACACAGTTTTGCTCTTACACTTTCAAAACACGATTTCTCCCTTGGATTCTGAAAGACACTTGTTGCAAAGGGATAAATAGCTTTGAGAAATATCTTGACAAGAGATGGTTTTGATTTTTACTTCTTCAAAACCCATTTCTGTAATGTTTTGAATTTGGCACTTTTTGACAATTAATAGAACTTTGACTTTTTGTTTCCTCCTTGATTTTTTGGTTGAAATGATGATTTTCTTGGAAATTTTTTGCAAGGATAGCTGACATGGGATTTGGCAAAGGAGACCAGGGCTGTGCCTGAAGAATTCAAGAACTAAAAATTTTGGAAAATTATTACAAAAAACGAAATGTCGACTTGACTTCAAAACAGAGTTTTGAAGAAAAGTCATAATCCATCTATATGATGTTAAAAAACTTTGAAATAACAACTTATCAAGAACCTCCCTTTGGCCTGCTGGCTTTATTAGACCTTGTGAAGACATAGCTTGACTAACCCTAGACCTAATGACTAA
Organism: Pinus tabuliformis; assembly: GCA_031772625.1. Classification (NCBI taxonomy): domain Eukaryota; kingdom Viridiplantae; phylum Streptophyta; class Pinopsida; order Pinales; family Pinaceae; genus Pinus; species Pinus tabuliformis. The sequence goes on from CM062804.1 coordinate 872,270,274, forward strand.
AATGACTGTAATGACCTAGAAACTGAAACAGGACTGCAAATGACTTTTAAGATTGGATTTTGATGGACAGACCTAAGACAACAGTGCAAAGCATGAGGGGAATGAATGACAAAAGCCCTTCCGTCAGATTTATGACATGCTCCTAACGAAATGCAACTGATCAAGAGAGATGGGACACCTAAACATGAAATGAAAAAAAAATTTTGATCTCTGACGGAGGGATGACCAGACCGACTCTAACACTAGATGTGCAGATGAATTTGTCAACATTCTTGCTCAATTAATTTTTGGCATATGGTCAAGATGCACAAGACAAAGGTGTAGAGTTTCATTATGCTCAATTACTCATCTTAATTACTGTTAGTGAGTTAGACACACTTGGATATTTTGAGAATACTCGTGTCCCTATTGCAACCACGTGCTTTTAACATCTATGGGTGACTTCAATCCATTGTTAGGAGATCGATAGAAATGGTACATTCTTTCTTTATCAGGAGATGATCAGTTGGGCAATAAAAATGACTTTAATCATTTCTATCGAAATAATCCAAGAGTATCAACCAATCACACATTTCAAAGCTGATCATAATCATGTATACATTCAGGCCAAGCGATATGCTTATAAACAATATGCACAATGCAATTTTTGGTTAAATGATGAAGAAGTTAAGACACACATTTCTACATGGAAAGATTATTGGAAACTACCATTGGAAGAAGAGCCGAATATACAAATTTTGGAGAGAAAGCCCGAGAAGGAGGGACAACAAGGCTAACATCAAGGAGACTTGGCAAAACATATAGGTCATACAAAACAAGACTAGGGTCAGGAGCCTTAACAATCTAAGACTTCGTTTGAATAAGTTCAGGCCCAATAAGTGTACGAGTGAAGAGGACTACTACAATGAGCATTGGGGAAGGTACATCTTGCACCAAGAAGAAGCATAAAGCAACTCACATCACTCAGGTGACATTTATGTCTGAAGATGATATTGAGCACATTGTTTAGCAGGTTGATGAGAAAACAAGGGAAGCAATAAGTAATATGGATGAACTGAAAAAGGAATCTCTCGGGAATGTTTAGTTGGATCAATAACACACATTGGACAAGTTGGAATAATTGTAGTAACTACTAGAAGCTAGTAAGGTGGTGGCTGCATAATCAAATACTATTGAGAAAACAAAACATAGGGAGGCTTAGAGTTCTCTTGGTATCTTGGAGTCATGGATAGATATTTTTGTTACATCTAGATAGCGCCAAACACTCCAACTCTCTTCAGAAGCAGTAAAGTGTCCTATTGAAGCAGTGTCACAACAAGTAAAAGGTTTGACGCATATCAATTTAATTTTGTATCAATTATCTTTGGATAACTTAAGTCATTTATATCATAGTGTTACGATGGAGTTACAACCATGTACCACAACCATAGTTTCCCACATTCCAAGGATATTACTCATGGTAAATCCTAATAACTCATTGACAATTAGGTCACTAAAAGTAGTTCGCACACATGTATTTTTGTGGGGAGAGAGAGAGAGAGAGGCCGAGTTAGGAAATAATAAATAGTTCACATATAGCTCATCAACAATCAAGTCACTAAAAATAGCTCGCACACAATCAGGTCACTAAAACTAGCTCGCACACAATCAGGTCACTAAAACTAGCTCACACACATGTATATGTATGTGTTTGAGAGGGGGGGGAGGGGGGGGGGGGGGTAAATCCTAGATTCTTCATGGCATAAGACCAAGTTAGGAGATAATAAATATTTCACATATATCTCATGAAAAATTAGGTCGCTAAAAGTAGCTTGCACACATGTATATGTATTTGTTTGTGTGTATAGTGTGAGAGAGAGAGAGTCTTTCTCTCTCTCTCTGTTTGTGTAAAGAGAGAGAGATAGAGATAGAGAGAGATATATCCACTAGAATATTCATATTACTAAAATTTCCAACATTATAATAAGGAAATTATGCATTCAATTGTTGACCAAAAATAGCTAACTCTGAGATAACAAAATAAATTAGAAAAAAAATAAAGATATATACATGATATAATTTTGGAGAGAGAGAGAGAGAGAGAGAGAAATCCACCGGAATATTCATATTATTGACATTGCCAGCATTATAATAAGGAAATTATGCATTCAATTGTTGACCAAAAATAGCTAACTCTGAGATAAAAAAATAAATTAGAAAAAAAAATGATATGTGCATGATATAAGTTTGAATAATAGATCACAAGCACGGTTGCAAGTAAAGCCATAGGTTACTATATAGTTTTCCAGTTTATTCTTACTTTCTTAAGGAACAAAACTCTTGCGTACATATTATATGTACATCCAAAATTAAATAGGAAATAAGTCTTTCCTAGGTTATAAGCAACAAATTCTATAAATAAACTCTATTTGGTGTATTTGGTTAAGTTCTTAATTTTGTAAATGAGTGTGGAGATTTATCTTGGATTGTGATACGATTATGATACTAGTAAATCCTAAGTAGTATATATATTCCAAGGAATACTTCATTTGGAACCTAAGGGATGCTTCCTTGCATTCATGGATGACATCCATAGTAAATCCATTGACATAGGCTATTGTGCCTCAACTGGAGAGATTTGATACATGCACCTAATGACATGGAATTAACCAAATTCCTAAGACAGTTGGTGACAACTAGTTGAGTAAGCTCTTGTGGGGAGAGAGAGAGAGAGAGAGAGGTTGGATCCATCAGTGGGGAGCAAGGATTTTTTTCATTAGTGGACAAGGTTTAGTTTCCATAAGGGTTGTTCTTGTAACCATGGGGTCATATAGAGATATTTTCCATGAACACACACACACACATGTATAGAGAGAGATGCATTTTATTTTCCAACTAACATATCCCAAGGAAAATCTCTCATGCACTTCCTCTCATTTAATGAAAGATGGTACCCAAAATAAATCCTAGATTCCTAAGGGAATAGGACCAAGTCAATAACTCATTAATAGATCATATATTATGTGTTCATAGAGAGAGAGAGAGGTTGGATCCATTAGTGGGGAGTGTTAAGGAAATTTTTGGTTTGATGAGATTGAAGAAATTCTAAGGCAGTTTTGGTAGTGTGCAAAAACAATGCATTGGAGCATGGCATAGTTTTGTCTAAACATGTAGAATTGGTGCAAAAGGGAGCATCATATAATGAAGAACTATGCAAAATGCACAACACAAAAGCAGAAAGGTGGGAATGGCTAAGTTTGACTATGTTGTCGAGCATGCGTTTTGATTTGGTCTAGCTTAGCAAGTGGTGTATTTACCCATAGTAATTTCCATGGTAGTTGCATACATGGAAATTCCCCATGATATTTTCCTTTATGTAATCATGTATAAATAGACAGAAGTTGAAGCGATTGAATTTATCTCATTGTTGGTTCGATGTTGGTTATTCGGTTAACTGTTAGTTGATTAGTTGATCTGAAATTGATCATAAACTAAAAGTGAAGTAGAAATTGATTAATTGCCAACAATGAAATGATTGTTAACCTTAAGTGTTGAATGTGGAAGGCTAAAGGAAAGAAGTTGATTTAAGGCTGAATCATTAACTTAAGAAACATAATTAAGCTTGAATTTGTAGTAAAAAAAGAGATATAAGACAAAAAAACATTGATTACGGAGTTCGTCCCTGATGGACTACCTCTCTGGGTTCGCTTTCAAGATGGGCATCCACTTTATTGGGATTGATCGAAAGAGGTCTTTTACACAACAAAAATACTAGACTGAATATGAACACATGAACTTCTAGTCTTTGTTAACAGAAAACTCTCTCTCCTAGCTTTTTAAAGTCTATCTCAGTTCCCAATTCCACCTCCAAACAACCAAGATACACTCAAATCAATAACTGCCTCTCTGGCTCAATATCTGCTTACAAGACTCCAAAATCACTCTAATTCCTTTTACATGAGAAAATTATGAATTTATAGCCTCCCAAGTTCATTCGAGGCTCCCATGGCTAAGATAGGCATGAATGGGTTTGATTTGTATGGGTGGGTACTTGGTCTTATGGCTAGTTGACACCTTAAGGTTAAGTTACATGGATTGAATTACCTTTATGCCAAAAAAACAAACAGAAACCCAAAATAGACTTTGGGTTAACTCCGAACCCATTAACAGTAAGCTGACAACGTGAATTGGGTGGATCGCTGGCATGTGACCAGGCGGTCTAACCCTTGGCGGCCACCTGTGCTATTTACCCTGTGGTTCCGGTTGATAGTGCAGTGAATGGCTAACCACTGACACGTGACATCTGTTCCGGTGGTAGTTGCATCTATCTCCGCAGTGGTCACAAAAACTTCTTCGATGCAGTCACGGTCTTCCCAAATGGTGGTAAGTATTGTTCACATGCAACCCATGACGGTTATGACAGGTGGTTAATACTCTGCTGCAAACTCTAACCTCGACATTTAAACACACTACTCACATGAGCCCTTAACTCCTCGCGATTCCGACATGGTCTAGCTGCTGCAGTTAGGGATGCGTGTTATGTATTGAGTTTTTAATACAAAGTTTGAAAGTGGGTTACGTATTAGTTTTTAGTGCATTAGGTTTAGTTTTTAGGTATTAAATATAGAATTTAAGACTTAGGTTTAGGGTTTAGTACTAACTTCTTTTGTTTAATCCTTTGCCACTTAGGATAAACACCTAGTCTTAGGACTAACCCTTTACATTTAATGAAAAAAAAACCCATTTACATAATTTTGTCATAATGCGACATTAAACACCACATGACGCCCATAATCACCATGAACCGAAACACCATGAAGAACTGAATCAACACTAGATAAACTTAACACTGATGATGAACTGAACATTGACGATGAATTGAACACTGTGCAACTGATCTGATGAGATCCTCCTGGATCAATCCTCTCCACTTGAAAGCTTTTGGACCACAAAAGTTTGATTTTAAGTAGAGACCAGGTGAGGGTAGATCTCCCTCACTCTCCTGATCTTTATCCACTTTGCCTTGCTGATGTAAGACCACATTCGACCACCACACTGAAAGTGATGACCCTGATGATGCTTACCATGGCACATTTTGAACCTATGAACTGTTCCATCCATCTACAGTATGCACAACTTGCCAAGATGGTTAAACAACCTGTCATAAACATGATAATTTGTTTCTTCCATCTATGCATCATTAGTTAGTGATTCATGAATATCTTTTAAAATAGTCTCTGTAGGATATTGTTCAATACAACTGATATGTACTAACAAACTATTTTGTAGGCTAACTGAAACATTCAAAGAAATCCTTGACATCATATCAGCTACTTTGCTTGATGTACCTTCCTGATTCCTGATTACTAAGTGGACTTGCTGCAATAGACCCATCAAACTGTAATGTGAAGACTGCTGCAACTTAGTTTGAATTTGAAGGTATTGAAGTGGTTGTTGACTTGTTTGAATCACTGTTTCTTCGCCCATTAACTGATGTCTCCATTGTTTAACACTTTTCATTAAAGCATAAATTTCCCTATCATGTGTTGGATACTTTGACATTGCTTTAGAAAATTCTTCGATATGAAAACAAATAGGCTTCTCTTTCTGAAACAAAATTGTACTTATTGCATACTTACTAGCATCAGATTCTATTTGCTGAAGGTCTAGTGGAATTTTTACCATTTTTGACTTTGAAGTTTCACATGCTTTTAGTTGTTTACCTCTCCATTGAGATGAGGCTTTAAAACTGTTTAAAACATGAAATGGTTATGCATTACAAGAGAAATGAAAAACTGACTTTCTCCAATACTGATATGCACCCCTGAAACCTATAACTTCCCAACTTGGACTGAAATGATACATTATGACATTAGGAAGAGGATAATTGGACATAAACTGTACCTTATGTTGTATTTCTCGTTTATGAGAAAGATGTTTTGGTTCTTTAAATAGACTTGGAAAAGATTCTACCACTTAAACCAAACTATCTTTAAACTGAGACTCACAACCTGAACAAGCATCATGTAGATTCTTATGTTGTTCTTTTACAAACATGAGTACAAATATCTTACCTTAACTTATCATTCACTTCATCTGATTAGCAATAACTAAATCCAAATGAGTTTTAGTTTTATGTGCTTTGACAATAAATTCAACCCCATCTTTCTTAAGGTGATATTTATGCTCTTTCCTATAAAACACTGCATCACGATCATAGAGATAAGGACTTCCTAGCACTACTCCACATATGTCTACTGGAACCACATCTAATTCCACTTCATCAATGTAATTAGCTGTAATGGAAAATTTTAACCGACACTGCTTTGTGACATTTATCTGAGTTGATTTATTTAGCCAACCTAATGGGTATGGTCTTGGATGATTCCGTGTCTCCAAACCCAATTTCTTAACTAAATATTCAGATATCAAATTTTCCTGTGATCCACTATCAAACATTGTATATATCTTTGTGTGCTTAGAAATTATCCTTATATGAAATAGTTCAACTATTTTATCCTCATTTAGATGATTTATTTTTGAAGAAGATGCAAAAATATTAGAACTTGAACCAATATCAGAAGTTTTACCTGTCGAAACTATGGCAATTACCCTCCTTTCATCACCAGAATCGGAGCCTTGGATTGTTGCATTTGATTTCATTTCATCCTTATCCTTAAGGAACTTCTTTGGCTTAAGTTTGGGATGAATTTTCCAACATCTAAATTCATCATGAACGACTCTCTGGCAATGAGAACAAGTAGATATTTCCTTCTGAGCTGTCGCTGATTTCTTTCCCTTTGAATTGCTCTTCCTCTTATTGTCATTGGAATCCTTGATTTCCAACTGCTTGGATGTTTTTGATGAAAACTTGAAAGGTCTACCACTTGATTCAATAGGTATGGCTTGAACACACACTTCATCAAAGTCATTAGGATTAAACATCAATAATGCATGCTGTAAATATGAATGTAAATTGCCAATGTACTTTAATAAAGTTTCACGTGTATCTAATGAAATACCAAACTCTAATGCTTTCTTTTTGAACTCTTGAGTAAAATCCTGAACACTCTGCCCCTTACCTTGATCAAATGTTTCCAATCAATAACATCTTGCTGCATGTATCCTAAAGGATAGAATTGTTTCCTGAGATATTTTAAAAACTTAGACCATGAAGAGATGACTTTACCTTTCTACTTTACATCTATTTGAGTTTTACCTTCCCACCATATTAAAGTTGTTCCCCCCATTCTAAGTGTAGCTAACCGAATTTTCGTTTTATCATTAGAAATGTTCTGAATACGACAATACACTTCTAACTGCTTAATCTAGTTATCTAGCTTTTTAGGATTCATTTCACCATCATAAATAGGTAATTCAAACTTAACATCAAGTTTCAAGAGAGATGTTTTCTTAGGTTTATTTTTTGTTTCAGAATCTGAACTGGAAGAAGAAGAAGAATATGATGATGATGGAGGAGGAGGAGGTTTTTCAGCCTTGCCTTTACCCTTGTCCTTCTTCGACGACTTTGAAGAAGAAGCTACATCTCTTTCCTTCTTATCTTCGTAGAGTTATCCCAAAATTTGCTGCATGCTCAAAGATACTTTCTGAAACTGCTCCTCTCTCATCTTCTCTTCAAAAGTTTCACCTGCATCAGATCCTGTCATGGTCAATTTATGAGTGACTCTTCGCTTTCCAATCTCTAGATCAAACTCCTCAAGTGTTCCCTCTCCACGTTGCGACTTTGACCTAGTTAACATTCACTAAAAAAATTCTACAAATGCAACCTGCTCTGATACCAAATTATATGATCTTAAATTGATCATAAACTAAAAATGAAGTAGAAATTGATTAATTTCCAACAGTGAAATGATTGTCAACCTTAAGTTCTAAATGTGGAAGACTGAGGGAAAGTAGTTGATTTAAGACTAAATCATTAGCTTAAGAAACATAATTAAGTTTGAATTTTCAGTAAAAACAAAGATAGAAGATAGAAAACATTGATTACGGAGTTCGTCCCTGATGGAATACGTCTCTAAGTCCGCTTTCAAGGTGGGAATCCACTTTATTAGGATTGATCGAAAGAGGTATTTTACACAGAAAAATACCAAACTGAATATGCATAGAGGCACTTATGGTCTCTGTTAATAGAAATCTCTCTCTCCTAGCTTTCCAACACCTGTCTTGATTCCCAATTCTGCCTCCAGACGACCAAGATACACTCAAATCAATAACTGCCTCTTTGGCTCAGTGTCTGCTTACAAGACTCCAAAATCACTCTAATGCCTTTTACATGAGAAAATGATGAATTTATAGCCTACCAGGTTCATTCGAGGCTCCCATGGCTAATATAGGCATGAATGGGTTTGATTTGGATGGGTGGATACTCGTTCTTATGGATAGTTGACACCTTAAGGTTAAGTTACATGGATTGAATTACATTTGTGCCAAAAAGACAAACAGAAACCCAAAATATAATTTGGGTTAACTCCGAACCCGTTAACATTCAGTTGACAATGTGAATTGGGTGGACCGTTGGCATGTGACCAAGCGGTCTAACCATGGCGGCCACATGCGTTGTTTACCCCTGTGGTTTCGACTGACAGTGCGGTGAATGGCTAACCGTTGGCATGTGACACCTGTTTGGTGGAAGTTGTGGATATCTCAGTGGTGGTCACAACAACTTCTCCGACATAGTCACGGTATTCCCAAATGGTGGCAAGTCTTGTTCACATGCAACCCCCGATGGTTACGACAGGCGGTTAATACTCCGTTGCAAACTCTAACCTCGAGGTTTAAACGCACTGCTCACATGAGCCCTTAACTCCTCGTGGTTCCAATGCGGTCTAGCTGTTGCGGTTAGGGTTAAGTGTTATGTATTGAGTTTTTAATACAAAGTTTGAAAGTGGGTTATGTATTAGTTTTTAGTGCATAGGTTTAATTTTTAGGTATTAAATATAGAATTTAAGACTTAGGTTTAGTACTAACTTCTTTTGTTTAATCCTTTGCCACTTAGGATAAACACCTAGTCTTAGGACTAACCCTTTACATTTAATGAAAAAAAACCATTTACATAATTTTGTCACAATGCGACATTAAACACCACATGACGCCCATAATCACCATGACGATAACCATGAACCGAAACACCATGAAGAACTGAATCAACACTGGATAAACTTAACATTGATGATGAACTAACGTTGATGATGAACTGAACACCGTGCAACTGATCTGATGAGATCCTCCTAGATCATTAGTATTTTGATGTATCTTTGTAATGTTGAATTTAAGCTGATGAGTCGAGGAGAAATATTGTGGTAAGGATTTATGTGTTGTACTTGGAACTCTTTTGGGAATTAATAAAATATGGTTTGAGTTTTATCTATTTGCATTTTCTTGTGTTGTAACATTATTTCATAATGCTTAATTATTTTTCTTTGAAGATCTTAATGTGTGTATGAAATGATTTGAATGGTTTGTGTAAATGAGACAACCCTTTTTAAATTTTGTTTTTATTTAGTGATGTCACTACAAATGTTATATATGTATGTCATAAGGTTTAATGTATAAATCACATGATGAGTAGTATAGAATTATTGTTTGTTGTGGATTCCCTTTCCCCTCACTTCCACAAAAACCTGGTTCTCGCAACTCCCATTGGTGTCTCTGGTGAGACTTCATCTATTTTCGTAGGTGACGTCGAAAGGTACGATACGAGTTGGGGTTTTGTTGGTCACACATTGTACTATTAACTAGGTTGGATAGAAAACACCACCAATAATGGTTTGGTTTATGGGATGAGGGTTTATGCTTGAGGGGGATGTAGAACCCCAGTAAAGAGGAAATCAGTCAGTGCTTTGAAGCCAAGCATCAAGAGTTTGCTACTAGCAAGATTGGGGATCAACAAATCAAAATTGATAAATGGCTGCAATGGTATGTGTTCACTGATCTCTATGAAATCTTATTTGCAGATTTCTTAAAGCTATTAGTGTTGTGGATTTAGAAATATAATGATCTAAATAGGAATTGACACCCTATTGAGTCGAAAAGGTGGATTCCTAAGTGATTTTATAGATTACATTTTGTAGAAAATAAGATTTCATGTGCAGTTGATTTTTTGTTTGAAAGTTTCATTGATGGCTAATCACTGAATTTTCCATTGAATCCATAATTTCCTATACTATTGCTGAACAAATTTTTTTGTGGGAGTCCATGTGGAAGATTCATTTGGGTGTTGCCAACTTTTGTGAAGATGTTGTGTGATAAAGGTGTTTTGAGGATGGAATTTGACACTAGGAGAAGATAAAACCCTCATGCGCTAAGGGTGAGTTGGGGGATGGTAAGGGAGTAACCTGAGGGAACAAGGCTGAGATGTAGGAGTAGACGAAAAAAGAGGACAAAGGAGCTATGGATGATCCCTGAACAAGATCATGAAGAGTTATGTTATAAAGTTAAGGCAGATAATGCATGGAAGGCAAGATATAACATAGTTTGACAGTGGTGTTTTGCACAATGGAAGAAGGTTCGAAGGTAGTAGTGATAGAGGAGAGTGGTTTGCATCGATGCCTACAATCAATAGAAGTCAACTAGAGGAGATAGCAAGAGGTCATTGGAAAAGGATAAGTAGTGGAGACTAGAGAAGTCTAGAAAGAGTGCATATTGGCATACCGTAGATAGGAGGAAAGGATGGAGAACCTTTCTATTGTATCTCGAGAATAGTAGAAGATGTGCATCCTAAGGACCCTACTCAGAATACAACCTCTGTCAAACCTGCAACTCTGTGCACACCTGTTCATACAGAGGTAAGTTCCTCAAGTAGTGTTTTACATACCTTGGTTAACAAATAAAGTGAAGATAGTCAAGATAATAGTAGAAGTTAGTCTAGTAATTTGGAAAGAGGTGGACCACAAAGTCTTCCATTGAAGCATAGTGCATAGGGTGTGCCACAATAACCAGTGATTACACCTAGTAGACCATTATTAACAACTAGTAGTCAGAAAATGATGGTAGACACTTTAAAGATGTCAGCCTTCCATGGTTATGGAAATGAAGATCTGGAACAACATTTCTTTGTTTGTGAGACAATATGGCCTGCCAATAATATTCAAGATGATGCCATCAAGATTGCAAAGTTGGATATTGCTTTTAAAGACTGAGCCTTGACTTGGTATATGAAGTATAAGAACAATTCTCCAACTAGTCGGTCAAGAACCTTAGGAGATATTAAGTAGGCAATGATGAAAGAATTATGCAGGCCTAAGTCTACATCTCAGTGCTTAAAAGAGTTGAAGGAGATCAAGTAGAGACAAGATGAATCTTTTCAGATTATGAATAATACTTTAAGGTATTGCTAGGTAAGTTGGCATTTGAAATTCTTGATGACAAAAATAAGGAGTGGTTTATTGAGAGAACGTTTCCGAATATCTATGTGCTCTTGAATCAACAGAGCATCCAAACCCAAGATCAAGCTTTCAAGATTATATTAAAGCTAGAAGCATATTTAATAGTGGCTGGTACATGAGTAGAAAGTTTTGGTATTGCTCAACTTTAATCACAGATGGACGTGCTCACAACTTAGTTATGGGATTTAGAAAAAGGGAAGGAACAACACTCAAAGATCTGATGCACAACCTATAGAAAGGAGGGGCACCATAGAAATGAATGCCCCATGGTGAAAAATTACATGGGGATTGGTGTGGCTAATCCATTGGTACAAGGATGAGTATTATGGTATGATATCTATATAGTGTTGGGAAATATGCCCCAAGATTATCCTATGATATAGAAATAGGAGACTTCTACAAAGACTATATTTTATAACTTTTGTAAATCTTTTGGTCGTGACATTCATACTTGTTGAGCATTGGAGATAATGTGGGATTGCACCATGGATTCATCTAGAGTATAGGAAGACAATAATCCTCATCCTTACACCAACGGATTAGCTGCACCAATGCCCATGTAATTTTTCACCATGAGGCATTCATTTCTATGGTGCCCCTCCCTTTTATAGATTGTGCACCAGATCTTTGAGTGTTCTTCCTTCCCTTTTTCTAAATCCTACAACTAAGTTGTGAGCATTTCCATATATGATTGAAGTTGAGCAATACCAAAACTTTCTACTCATGTACCAACCACTACTGAATATCCTTCTAGCTTTAATGTAATCTTGAAAGCTAGATCTTGTTTTTTGGATGCTTTGTTGAGGCAAGGGAACACAAATATGCGGCAACATTATCTCAATAAACAACTCCTTATATTGCTCATCAAGAATTTCAAATGCCAAATTACCCAACAATACCTTAAAGCACTGATCATAATCCAAAAGGATGCATCTTGTCTCTACGTGATCTCCTTCAACTCCGTTATGCATCGAGATGTAGATTTAGGCCCTCATAATTCTTTCATCATCACCTGCTTAAAATCTCCTAAGGTTCTCGATTGACTAGTTGGATCATTGTTCTTATACTTCATATACTAGGTCAAGCCCCAATCTCTAAAAGCAATCTCCAACTTCTCAATCTTGGTGGCATCATCTTGAATATTATTGGTAGCCCATATTGCCTCATAAAAAAAAAAAATTTGCTCCAGATCTTCATTTCCAAAACCATGGAAGACTAACATCTTTAAAGTGTCTACCATCATTTTCTTACTATTATCTATTGGCTATGGTCTACTAGGTGTAATCACTGGTTGTTGTGGCACACCCTATGCACTATGCTTCAATGGAGGACTCTTTGATCCACCTCTTTCCAAATTACTAGACTGACTTCTACTATTATCCTGACTATCTTCACTTTCTTTTTTAACCAAGGTATGTAAAACACTACTTGAGGAATCTACCTCTGTATGAATAGTTGTGCGTGGGGTCGCAGGTTTGACATAGGGTGTTTTCTGGGTAGGGTCCTTAGGATGCACATATTCTACTATTCTCGGGCTAAAATACAAAGGTTCTACATCCTTTCCTCCTATCTACGATATACCAATATGCACTATTTTTGGACTTATCTAGTCTCCACTACTTCTCCTTTTCCAATGACCTCTTGTTATCTCCTTTAGTGGAATTATATTAACTGTAGGCACCGATACAAACCTCTATCCTCTATCACTGCTACCTCAAAACCTTCTTCCACTATGCGAAACACCACTCTCGAACTCTGTTATATCTTCCCTTTCATGCACTATTTCCCTTAACTTTATAACATACCTCTTCATGATATCGTCCAGGGATCATCTGTAGCTCCTTTGTCCTCTTTTTCCTCCTACTCATACATCTCGGCCTTGTTCCCTCATGTTATTCCTTGACCATCCCCCAACTCACCCTTAGCACACGAGGGGTTTAGCTTCTCCTAGTGTCAATCTCCATCCCCAAAACACCTTTATCACACAAAAACATCTTCAAAAAAGTTGGAAACGCCCAAATGAATCTTCCACGTTGAGCCCCCAAAATTTTCTGCTCGACAACAGTTAGGAAATTATGGATTCAATGGAAAATTCAGTGATTAGCCATCATTGACACTTTCAAATATAAAATCAATCGCACATTAAATATTATTTTCCACAAACTGTAATTTAAAAAATCACTTAGGAGTCCACCTTTTGAACTCAATAGGGTGCCAATTCCTATTCAAATCATTATATTTTTGAATCCACTCTACAATATCTCTAAGAAATCCCCAAAGAAGATTTCATAGAGATCAATGAACACATACCATTGTAGCCATTTATCAATATTGATTTGTCAATCCCCAATCTCGCTAGCAGAAAACTCTTGATTTTTGGCTTCAAATCACTAATCGATTTCCTCTTTACTGGGGTTCCACATCCCCCTCAAGTATAAACCTTGGTCTCGAAAACAAAACCATTATTGGCGTTGTTTTCTATCCAACCCAGGAAATAGTACATTGTGTGACCAACAAAACCCTAACCGGTATTGACCCTTTTGGCATCACCTATAAAAATAGGTGAAGTCTCACCAACGGCACCAATGGGAGTTGTGAGAACCAGGTTTTTGTGGCAGGGAGGGGAAAATGAATCCACAACGAACAAAAATTCTATACTACTTAACCTTTGATTTATACACTAACCCTGATAACATACATCCATAACATTTGTAGTGACATCGCTAAATAGAAAGAAAATTTAAAAATGGATATCTCATTTACACAGACTGTTGAAATCGTTTCATACACACATTAATATCTTCAGAAAGAAATATATTTAACCATTATGCAATCGTGTTACAACACAAGAAAATGAAAATAGAGAAAACTCCAACCATATTTTATTAATTCCCAAAATAGTGCCAGGTACAACACATAAAGCCTTACCACATTATTTATATTCGACTCATCATCCTAAATTCAAAATTACAAAGATACATCAAAAGACAAATCAACTATCAGTTAACTGACTAACCAACAATGAGCAACCTCAATCCCTTCAACTTCTGTTTATTTATACATGATGACATAAAGGGAACTATCATGGGAAATTCCCATATGTGCAACTATAGTGGGAATTACTATGGGTAGATACACCACTTGCTAATCCACACCAAATCAAAACACAAGCTCAACAACATAGTCAAACTTAGCCATTCCTGCCTTTCTGCTTCCGCATCATGCCTTCTGCAAAATTATTCATTCTATGATGCTCCGTTCTGCACCAATTCTATAGGTTCATAAAAAAATGTGCCATGCTCCAGTGCATTTTTTTGCTCCATCCTTCTTCACACACTACCAAAACTACCTTAGAGTGCCTTCGATCTCATCAACCCAAAACTTTCCCCAACACTCCCTTGTAATGGATCCAACCTCTCTCTCTCTCTCTCTCTACCAACACATAATATATGATCTATTAATGAGTTATTGACTTGGTCCTATTCCCTGTAGGATTTACTTTGGGTACCATCTTTCAAATGAGAGGAATTGCATGAGAGATTTTCCATGGGATATGTTAGTTGGAAAAGAAAATGCATCTCTCTTGATACATGTGTGTGTGTGTGTGTATTCATGATAAATATCTCTATATGACCCCATGGTTCCAAGAAAAACCCTTATGGAAACTAAACCCTACCCACTAATGAAAAAATTCCTTGCTCCCCACTGATGGATCCAACCTCTCTCTTTCTCTCTATCTCTCTCTCTCTCTCCAAGAGCTTGCTCAACTAGTTGTCACCAAAAATCTTAGGAATTTGGTTAATTCCATGTCAGGTGCCCGTATCAAATCTCTCCAGTTGAGGCACAATAGTCTATGTCAATGGGTTTACTAGGGATGTCATCCATGAATGCAAGGAATCATCCCTTGGGTTCCCAATGAAGTATTCCTTGGAATATATATACTAGTTAGGATTGAATGGTATCATAGTCTTATCGCAATCCAAGATAAATCACCACACTCATTTACAAAATTAAGAACTTAACAAAAAAACCAAGTGGAGTTTATTTATAGGAGCTATTGCTTATAATCTAGGAAAGACTTATTTCCTATTCAATTTGGGATGTACATATAATATGTACACAAGAGTAACATTCCTTAAGAAAGTAAGCATAAAATGGAAAAGTATATAGCAACCTATGGATTTATGATGTTGGCATATACTTGCTACCATTCTTGTGATTACAATTCAAACTTATATCATGCACATATCATTATTTTTTTTTCTAATTTATTTTTGCATCTCAGAGTTAGCTATTTTTGGTCAATAATTGAATGCATAATTCTCTCTCTCTCTCTCTCTCTCTCTCTCTCTCTCTCTCTCTCTCTCTCTCTCTCTCCCTCCCTCCCTCCCCCCCCCCCCTCTCTTCTCTCTCTCTCCCTCCCCCCCACTCTCTTTCTCTCTCCCCCCTCTCTCACAATCTCTCTCTCTCTCTCTCTCTCTCTCTCTAGATATATATATATATATATATATATATATATATATATATATATATATATATATATATATATATCTTGTGCTCTCTCTCTCTCACTCTCGCGCTCTCTCTTCTCACTCTCGCTCTCTCTCTCTCTCTCTCTCTCTCTCTCTCTCTCTCTGATCCAGGTGGATATTGGTGGCTACCCGCCTATTCCACCTAGACCTCCAGTCAGTTTTATCTATTTCCTTGTTTATTTCAACATTTACTATTTTAAGTAGTTTTTTCGGGTCCTGAAGTTCTGGAGCAGTTTTGACCTCCTAAACAACATTTTTATGAGGTTCACAGCAGGCCCACATCCATAAACAAGGGCATGTCACAAATCCTATAATACTTAGAGAGACCTTTCCAACAAGGTATCGTACGCACCAAACAAAGATAATATGACCAAGTTACGACCTCGGGAGGTTGGCTACCCAACTAACCCCAATGGGGCCCACAAATTCTTGGTGTTCCATCTCTTGGGGTTAGGGTTTTCGTTGTTTAGGTTTTTCCCTTGTTGTTCAATGATAAATAGGCCCTTGAGCCTCATTGTAACACAATTCAAAGGCATGTAGCCGTCACATATCTTCTCAGAGATAAGCTACCATTGTCCGAGCTAGTTTATTTCCATTCTATTAGTAAGCATATTTCAGTATTATGATATTAATGAAATGAAGTGTTCTATTGCATCTATGTATTTATGGTTATATCCGTAATTTGTTGCATTATTGTTTAATTTCGGATCAATGGTATTAGAGCGGTCTACTCTTTCTCTATTTTCCTTTGCATGTCACCAATGATGTCAGGGTATAAGGAGTTAGTTCTCGATCTAGTTGAACCTTTGCAAGACTAGCCTCGCAAACCCCGACGAACTCTTATGGTAGAAACGAAAGAAGAAGGGATAGGAGATCTTATTAAATTATTGCTAGAGGAAGCCCTCAAGTGACAGAGGAACGCAATGATGGATAACTTTACCCAGATCCTTTGAAAACTACCCACATGTGACACATCTTCATCCAACAACCACTCTGGAGGCACCACTCCTTTTAAGGTACACATTAACTTTGACATTCCCATATTTGAGGGCCAGATAGATGTAGATGCCGTATATAAATGGTTGAATCTTTTGGAAGGATATTTTTCAGTTCATGACTTTTCCAATCGGGAAAAGATTACTTTTGCACTTCTCAAAGCTGCCCCACACGTCAAGGACTGGTGGGAAACCTATTGTGAACAAATGGACGAGAGGGAATCCTCACTGTTTTCAGCCACACCCACTTGGGATTCTTTTCGATACGCCATCAAGGAACAATATTACCCTGTCAGGAGCTATGAATATAAATACATAAAGTGGACCACGCTAGGGAAGGTACCAAGATGTGCCAGAGTTCACAAATTGTTTCCATACCCTATGCACAAAATTGGGTATCAAGGATTTTGAGTGACATTTTGTGCTCAAGTACCGTGACTACTTGCACATGTGCATCAAGGACGATACGGAGTTCCTGGACATCTCCTCGCTCGGAAGAACATACTGATACGCTGTCAAGATTGAGAAGAAGTTTAAATAGAAGAAGCAAGACTTTAGATTTGCGAATCCGAAGCAAGGAAAAGGTGCCACCAAACCACATAGCAAAGGCCAAAGCTAAGGTGAGGTGACCCAGGACAACTTGCTGAAGCCGCAAGAAAAAAAAAACACCCCAAAGACAAAGAAGGACATGGGAAAAAGGTGTGAGTTCCATAAGAGCTCCACTCACAACATAAGTGAGTTCCGGGCCAAGCAATCACTGGTGGCCGAGTTGAAGGCTTATGAATCAGATGCATGTTTTGACTCTAAGTCAGAACCTGACAAGGGGAATGACAAAGGGAAGCAAATCATTGATGTAGAGCCCAGTGCCATTGTGGCGTCCACCAAGATCCAGAAGAGTGAGCTTGAAGATCTAGAGGAGTGGGAACACCTCTTCCACTCACAAATGTGGGTGAAGGGTTCTCCATTGCAGTGCATTTTCGACAATGGGAGCTAAAAGAACCTCATTCTGTAGAGTTTGTGAAGCAACTAGGCCTATCGATGACATCACATCCGCAACCGTACACCAACAAGTGGCTTCATCAAGGATGAGATCTTCTGCGTCAGCCAATAGTGTCACCTTCCCTTCAAAATCAAGCCCTTCACAGATGAGGTACTATGTGATGTTGCTCCTCTTGAAGTTTGTGATGTATTATTAGGACAACCATACTTGTGGAAGTGGCATGTTGTATATGAGTCTAGACCTCGCTCTGTGATTATTAATTTGGGTAATAAGTTGTATAGGATACCGAAGGTAGCCCCGCCTACCACCATCTCATTGATCATTGCAAAGCAATGCGGTAAGATCATTTCCCAGACTAGGAAATTTGTTTTCCTTATGATTCACCCTCAGGGCAAGGAGAAGTTTGTGGGGAGCTCCTATGCACAACAACAATAGATGGACAAAGTTGTGGAGGAGTACAGGGACATTTTCACCTCACCTACATGGGTACCTCTGCATTGTCAGGTCAAGCACTCCATCGATCGGACCCTGGGCATGCCGCTACCCAATGGACTGATCTATCGATGCTATGCTCAAGAGAATGATGAAATCAAGAGGCATATTCAGTAGATGTTGTAGAAAGGGCACATCAGGCCAAGCTCATCACCCTGTGGGAGCTCAATTGTATTGGTATAGAAGAAGGACGGGACCTAGAGACTCGGTATTGGCTATCGAGTGCTGAACAAGATCAATGTCCAGAATAGGTTTCCAATCCCACGGATTGACAACCTTCTGGACCAGGTCAATGGGGCCAAATATTTCAGCAAGATTGACTTGAAGTCTGGTTATCACCAGGTCGTTATCGAACCCTTTGATGTGTGGAAGACTCCCTTCCAATCCAAGGAGGGCCTTTTCAAATGGTTGGTCATGCCTTTCAGGTTGACGAATGCCCCCGAAACCTTCATGAGATTGATGGACGACATTTTGTGACCCTTCAAAAATGCATTCATGGTGGTGTAATTAGATGACATATCTTTATACAGAGTTGGGAAGAGTACCTCCACCATATTCGACAGGTCCTTCAAACTATACGACAATATAAGTTGTGTGCCAATTTGGAGAAATGCACTTTTGGCATGACCTGGGTTCAATATCTGGGGTAAATAATTGATGAGAAAGGTGTGCATGTGAACCTAGCCAAGATACAAGTCATTTTGGATTGGCTAGCCCCAACCACTCTAATAGAGCTCCATAACTTTCTGGGCCTTTCCAATTTCTACCGTAGGTTCGTGTTGGGGTTCTCTCATATCACTTGGCCGTTAAGTCAAGTCACCAAGGGTGGAGCAAAAGAAAAGTTTTTTTGGTCCAAAACCCAAAAGAAGGTGTGTGCCAAGTTGAAGCATCGCCTCTGCTCTAAACCAATGCTCACATTACTAGACATGCATCAACCATTTGAGATTGAGACAAACGCCTCCAACTATGATATTGGTGCAGTTCTTACTCAACAGGGGCATCCAGTGGCTTGCCACAATGAGACACTTTTTGACATAGTTTGAAAGTATCCCACTTATGACAAAGAAATGTATTCCATTATGCAGGCCTACTATCAATGGAAGCATTACATTATGGGGAAGGAAACAATTATCCACACAGATCACTGACCCCTGTAGTTCATACAGACACAAGGGAAGTTACAGAATGATCACCATCAGAGATGGTCCACATACCTGAACAATTCCATTTGAACATTAAGTAGAGGAAGGGAAACACCAATAATGTTGCAGACTGCCTTAGCCGACCACCAGTCATGGCGCTGATCACCGTGCTCCACTCATGTGGGCACAAGACTTTAGGGTGGCCACATCTTTACAAGAGCGAACCATAATTCAAGAGCACATACTAGAATCTCTTGGAAGGTAAGTAAGTTCCAAATGTTCACCTCCAGGATGCATTGTTATGCTACCTGGGACACATCTTTGTTCCTTCAAGTGAGCATGCCAAGATGATTTGGGAGGCAGACTACAATTGGCTCGATGGAAATTTCAGGGTAGAGAAAACATTGGAAATACTGCAAAAGTATTTTTATTGGCTGAACCTTCATTAGGATGTTGGGAGGTACATTAAATCCTGCACTGCTTGTGCCATTGCCAAACCAACCATAAAGAAGTAAGGCCTATATACTCCTCTTCCTACTCCTAGTTGACCTTGGGAATCCATCTCCATGGATTAAATGTCGGTCCTTCCTTCTTCTAAGCACAACAATGACTGTGTTTTCGCGGTTGTCAACAAATTCTCTAATATGGCCATTATGGCGCCCTGCAAGAAGAGTATCACAGTAGAGGCCACTGCTAAACTCTTCTTTAATCGAGTGTGGGTACACTTTAGGATCCCACAGTCCATTGTCTCATATTGGGACAAAAGATTCCTCAGTGCATTTTGGACAAGTCTTTGGTCGATGCTGGATACAAAACTTACTAAGTACACAACTTTCCATCCCCAAACTGATGGCCAAACAGAGGTCATCAACAGGATGATCGTACACATTCTGTACATGTACAACTCAAAGCATCCATGCACATGGGATGAAATCCTTCCCTATGTCCAACACAACTACAACATAGCTATCCAAAACTCAATGGGCCACAACCCCTTTCAGGTAGGGATGGGATTTTAGCCATTATGTCTGATTGATGTGGTAGATTCGACTCATATCTAGTCTAAAGCTAACAGGGCTAACAACTTCACTGAACGCATTCAACACATTCACCAACAGGTCCATGATATATTGGATAGAGCCAATACTAAGTACAAGAAACACCATGATCAATGTAACATCCCTGGTGAAAATTCCATGTAAAAAATATATAAATACCATGGATGATGGGACACGTATTCCAAGCTGAATGGTGGGCAAGACATCCTAGTGTGTGTTCATTTGGTTGTTTATTGCTAAGGAAATTGGCAAAGGCGATGGTTAAGGCATTAAAGAGGCAAAAAGGTATTTTGGCACAATTATTTATGAAAATAATGGAAATTAGGAGAAAGAGGAGGTGAAAGGTCACAGGTTGCATGTAAGGAGGAAAATTAAGGAAAATAATGGAAAATGAAGAAAATAGGAGCCTCATTAATAAAAAGGTTTATGAGGATCAGTGGGCAAGACTTGGTCAGTGTAGTTTTGGAGCTGTCATTATTCTCTCTTCCTCTCTCTCTCTCATACTCTTGGACACTTAGAGCTTTCTTGGAGCACTTTGGCATTGGAGAAAGAAAGGAAAACAAGGAAAGAGGAACCAAAGATCAAGTAGGGAAAGGTGGGATCAAGTAGCCACAACAACCTTCATTGCAGGTATCAACTTTCATGTGTATTTTCCTTACTAGATTTGGCGTGCATGGGATTGCATGTGTTTATTTTCTACCATGGCATGGGTCTTGCTAGGCATGATAGTATTTTCAGCCTAACCTTGCCATTTCTTGATAGCTTTGATGAGATGGGTTCTCTCATGCATTTTGTGGGGGATGGACGGATTGGATTCGAAGCTGAGTGGGGTGGATCTCCGAATTGAAAAACACATGGTGGTAGTGGTCCCTGAATTGGACTACGGAGACACGAAGCCATTGGCCTAGTAACCCATAAACTAGACTGTGGGTTGCGGTAAAGCTAGATTTTGTGCCTTGGTGGGCCTAGGAATCCTTGCACGTGAATTGTGGGATATACGGTAAATCCAAGAGGTGGATTTTCTCTCTGTTGGGCCTAGTGATTCTAGGATGGAATGCATGGTAAAGACTGGAAAGTATTTCTTGGTGTAGGGCCTAGTGATCCCTGGATCAGACTACGGATGCACGGTAAAGCCTGAGAGACTAGGAGGCACTCAAAGTCCTCATGGTGTAGGCGAAGAACTCTGGTGGCATCCACATTGATTTGTGTTTTTTGATGTGTTCTACGAGTCCCACATTCATTCTTGGAATACAGAACGAGGGTGATTGGCTGAATAGAGAATTGGCTTAGTCAATCTATGGTCGGGTGGAACGTGGTAGTCCCATCACCGGTTGGTTCATTGCATTTATTAATGAAAAATTCATTCCCTTGATTTTCATGTGCAAATGTATTGATATATATATGGATTTTGATGGATGATATGTTTATTGTATTTTTGTTCCTATTATGTTGTTTATATGCACATTTACCCCAGAGGGTGTTACAGAGTGGTATCAGAGCATGGTTCAAACACTTGGACTGGATGGGCTCTATCATAGGTGAAATGAAGAACAAAGGTTAAATTTTAGACCTTTCTGTCATATCTATTATAACTTTTCTTTTGTGGCATATTAGAAGTTGAAAATTTGTCCATATTGAAGGTAAATCCCACTGATAATGTGGTAAAAATTTCAGATATTGGTTCACAATACTTTAGGAATTATGATCTAAGGAAGATGACCTTCCTGAATGCACCTTTAAACAAGTCATGTTGGAATTTCTGCAATAACTCATCTTCTGTAGGCTTTCAGAAGCTAAAAAATTGTCCACGTTGAGGTGACATACCACTGATTATGTGGTAGAAATTTCAGCCATTGGGTCGCAATATTTAGGAGATATGAGTAGAGGGAGTCGAGCCTTCTGAATGCTCCTAAAATGAGGCCTCAAACAGGTCATGCTGACATTTTTGTTATAACGTTTCTTCTGGACATTCTCAGGAGATGAATTTTTTTACACAATGAGGGGAAATACCATTGATATTGTGATAAAAATTTTAGACATTTATTCATTATATTTTAGGATATATGACTAGTGGAAATCGAGCTTTCTGGATACTCCTAGAATTGTGCACCAAATAGGATTGTGTTGGTATTTTTGTTATAAATTTTCATCTATGAAATCTCACAAGTTGAAGCTTGAACCATAGTGAGGGAAAATATCATTGATCATATGGTTTAGTTTCCATAACTTGTACTACTACAGTTCAGGATATATGCATCGAATTATTCACTATATTAGTTTGCATGTAAAGTGTTTAATGAAATGCTTAAATGGTTCAATGATTAATTGCATACAAACTGTTTGATAAAATGCCCCAATGAGTATCTTCTTTGTGGTTGGAGATAGTATTGATGTCTAATGGTATTGTTGTAGTTGATATATGCTTACTTATATGCAAATAGTTTGCATGTAAAGTGTTTGAAGAAATGCTTACATGCAAATGTAATAGTATAATAGTTGCTTGAAGAAAAATGTACAAGTATGGTAATTGTTTGAAGAAAATGTTAATTTTTTTTGGATGGGATAGTATTGTAGTATGATAATATGGATGTAACTGATCTATGCCTATTTGCATGCAAATAATTTGAAGAGTTGCATGTAGGGAATTTGAAAGGTTGCATGTAAGGAATTTGAAAAGTGGCATGTTTTTAGTTATTATGTTACAAGTGGAATAAGTTCAATGTTTTTGACTTAGTATCATACAAATGTATGAGAAATAAAAATCAATTTATTTTCAAGTGTGGTTAAATTTAGTATAGCTTTGGAGATCCCATTTCCATAATTGGACATTGGAGATCGGGCCATTCTATTAGCTTCCTCCTTATACCTTAGTGTGGACCATGGATAGTAAGGGGGTATGCTTATAGGTTGTCAGTATTGGCGAATGTTGATTTCAAATTAATAGACACGATGTCTTGTTTTTTGGAACATGTGATGGACTGTGTATGAATTATATGTCGCTTACATGTTGATTTCATGATACCTACTTACATCCTTGTATGTTAGGTTACATTTTTGAATATTTTGATTACATGTATCAGTCTTGTAGGTTGATTACAAGAATTGATTGCTTATGTTCGACTACATGCGTTTATGCGTAGGTGTAGTTGATTTGGCATTGCTTATGCATATTTTTGGTTGCATTTGGCAATGTGTACAATGGAGTAATGGTTGTTTTTATGCATGTATGGTCGTGGCTATGATTATGCATGTATAGTAGGTCAAACATGCCTTGTGAAGTCATTGTATGCAATTTAGGTCATCATGATGCTATTGGTTGTTATGATGCTAATGAGCTAGTTGAGATAGAGCAAGGGATGGAGATCATCATAATGAGGCTGCAGCATTAGACTTTGGGATACGCGTGGATCGTCATATAGGTAGTGTATGTTTGGCATGCAAGTATGTAAGTTAAGGATTATTATATGCCTTAGGGTTATATACATTAGGTTTATGAACATGTATTTGATGTTATGGTTACATTCATGATAGATGTTAGATGATTAGTGTGGTTATATGCACATGTGTTAGATAGTCAAGAATGATAGTAACCTGCAGTTGTAGGCATTGCTATTGTTGTTTTATATTAGATAACCTGATGATTATGTTGTTGATGAGTATGATATATAGCTTATTGTTGTTATATGCTATTAACTTGATGATTAGGGTCATTTCATCGAGATATTGATGTTATAATTTGGATTGGTCATGTATGTGATGGTTATGTTCATTGCATTGAAGATCTTGATGTTATATGTATTGTGTTAACCTGCTTTGACCTATGTAGATGGTTATGGTTGCAATATTCAGGTATGAGCTGACATATTTTGATATGGTGTCGTACTAATCTAGACTGATCGTACATATGTGATTGTTATGCATGAACAACAAATGATTATGAGCTTATGATGTGAACATATTAGTTAGTTATTGTTATGGATATCATGATTTATGTTTGAATTGATATGTTGTGAAGTTATATCGTGCTAACTAGCTTGATTGTGCAGACAAGATAGCCTCCCCTGAGATACATTAAGGTACGAGCTTGATTATGCCATATATGTGGTTCTTATGAATTGCATAATATGAGTATGTGTTCAAATGATATTGTTTTAAGATGATTGTACTAAAATATATGTGTTGAGACAGTTGATATGTACTTGAATGTAGTTGATAGTTGTAGCATTATGTCTAATGATTATGGATTAAGACATGATTGTTTGTAAAATTTGATTTCAAATTGATAAATATGATTGTCTTGATATTCAGAACATGTGGTTGACATGTGTGAGCATGATGCAGGGAGTTGCATGGCAATAGAGGTTGCCATGAAATCTCGAAGAAGGCTCGGGTTGAGATTTCCCTGGGAACCATGGGGATTGAGTCATGGTGTTTGTTGTTAGTCTTGTGTTTTTGGTCTTTTGTGATTTTCTTGTGCTTGATTT
Source organism: Pinus tabuliformis (assembly GCA_031772625.1). NCBI lineage: Eukaryota > Viridiplantae > Streptophyta > Pinopsida > Pinales > Pinaceae > Pinus > Pinus tabuliformis. The sequence goes on from CM062804.1 coordinate 872,295,361, forward strand.
TCAGATCTGTTTATGTCTAGAGTATGGCCATACCACTTTGTTTGCAGAGTCGTGTTGTTATTGGTTTTCATGATTTTATTCTTGTTGTTATTTTCATTCTTTCCTTTTATGTTTTGAGTCTGGGGAATTGGTTGGGAAAGAGGAAAGTTGATGGAAATCGGGAGAGATGTGTGGAACCCAATCGATGATATAAGACCCAGATGAAGCTCTGTGCATGAGTAAGTGCAACGAAAGGTAAGACTATGACAGTTGGTTGGACTAGTTGGGTCTATTGTGGTAAATGGACAGTAGCAATACAAACATAAGAAATGTAACCAGAAAAGGTAAAGTAAATGGATCAAAGGTGTCATATGCTTTGGCTATGTTGGGAACTGTTGCTCCCAATGACCGTGCATAAATAATGAAGTTCTCTTAACCTAGACATTATGTTATTTGGTAATTATTTTATGATCATGATTATGTTGAAGTTTATATATGTATACATGTATGTATGTATGTCATTGTCTGATAGGATAATGATTGTTTTATGCAAATGTTTATATATGTATGTATGTATGTATCCATGTATCTATGTTATTGTATGATAGGGTTGTCAGGGATAATTCTTGTGGAGGAATGATTGCTTATGCAGGAGAATGACATGAAGAGGTTCTTGGTCTCGCGAGGAATCAAGTGGAAGAGTAGTCATGACAAATATACGAGGCCAATGTCATGTAAATATGAATTTATGTGCTTGTATTATGCCTATGTTTATGTTATGATAGGTAACGCCAAAGGATACATCAACAAAGTGAAAGTAGTGTGGTTTGCAACATGCTAGGGTAAGCATGGATAAGACACGGGAATAAAGGTTCTTGGTAAGGACAGTGTGGTTTTGGATGTGTGGTACTATTGTTGTGCATACGTTATATATGTTGTACATGTTGCATCTATGATGTGTGCACTTGTGGTGTTGTGTATGCATAACATGTGTACATGTTATTTATGCAATGTTATGTACATGATGGTAAAAATAAGGTTGTGCAAATATTGCATATGGGGTGTTGTATACATATTGTCTTGTCTTCATGATGTATATGTGGTGTGTGTGCATACGGTGCTCTGTGCATGTTCGAAATGCAGTGCTGTGTACATATGATGCTATGTACATGTTGGATATGTAGTGTTATGTACATGTGGTGTTGTGTGCATGTTGTACATATGGTGCTATGTACATATGGTTTTGTGTGCATGATTGTACAAGTGGTGTTGTGAGCATGTGGTGCCGTGTACATGTTGTACATAGGGTGCTATGAGCATGCAGTGTCGTGTACATATCGTGCATGCGATGTTATGTACATATGGTGTCGCATACACATCATGCGTGTGGTACTGTGTACATGTGGTATTGTGTACACATTGTACAATGGTGTAGTGTACATGTGGCGTTGTGTACACATTGTGTAGGTGGCGCCGTGTACATGTGATTTTGTGCACACATTGTGTAGGTGTTGCAGTGTATAGGTGGTAATATGTACATTTTGTATATATGGTATTGGTGCATATGTGGTATTGTGTGCATGTCATACATGTTGTGTTGAGGGCATGTGGTATTATGTATGTGCATCATGTAGTGATGGTATTGCGACATGTGTACTCGTTGTGTGGTACTCTGTGTAGTTACATGTATTGGGTGGTATTTCACATCAGGTATGGATGGATGCATTGTACTATATACACTGGGTGTAGGTGTATGTGTTGTATGTTAGGTGTAGATGCATGTATTTCATGGTGTGGTATTCCATGTGGTTGTATGTGTGTGATGCAAGCTATGTGTCTATGCACATGGTTGAGGAGAAAGCACTGGGTGTTTGTTGGGTGTAGCAACCGATCCGGAGTGCATACAGAATAAAGACAAAGGTAGAAGCTAAGGATTGATGAAAGGATAAGTATCAACATTTTATTTTAGTTTTATTATGCATGTGATTTATGACTATGGTATATGATGATTATATGGGATCTATGATTTTGGTTTATGATGATTACATGTGATTTTGATCTATGATGGTTGTGTTTGAGCTAACATGATGTGATATCTTTATATATCTTGATTTGGTCAAGTATGCTAGTTTGACTTGTTGTGACAGGAAGTGAACATGATTGCAAATGTACCTTATTGACGAGCTACCAATGAGGTATAATGTGAAGTTATTTCAATTTATTTTAAATCTAATGGAACTTATGTCCTTGGTATAGGAAGAATGAACATGCCAAGTTGGGTGGTTGAAATTGACTACAAGAATTAGCAGCAACAATGAAAGAAATTGGAACATGCAACAGTATGCTGGTAAAGCACTCCAGAAGCAGGGCCATTGTGGGGCATCGGTACCCAATAGTGTCCATTGATTTCCATGAGCATGCTATGAATGGTATGGTAGTTTTGAGGCAGGTATATGCCTTGGTCTTTGAATCTTCTGATGCGAGGAAGCCTTGCCTAGTGATGGACTGCTTGGGATGGGGGTGCCAGCGGAGCTTGGAAGGTGAGTGACTGCATGGAAGAGGTGACCAAATTCTTGAGGGACTGTGTAGCAGAGAAGGGAAGGTCATGAATGGATTTGTTTTAGTCATTAGCATTGCAAAATGGAATCAGATGCACATTGGGAGTGTGCCCTGGGACAATGAGCCAGTAATTGTTTGTTGAGAGGACAAGTGGCATAGGATTATAGTGCTAGACATTGGATGCAGATTTGACTTTGCAGTGGATTCTGGACTTCCTAGGAAGGAGGTGAATCCTGGTATTACTTTGAGGGTGGAGGTGTGAGCCTCTAGATTCCCTTGTTGATTGATATGACATCGTATCATTTATTTGTTGGTTAAGCAAATGTGTATATGTGTATATCATTGTAAATACCATAATGAGCTGTGTTATAAAGCTCCAATATGTGGTATGGTTTTTATCTGGTCATGTTCTCATGATGTTTTTCTTTTGAGTGGGTCATTCATTGTAAATATTGCAACGAGTTGTGTTATAAAGCTCCATGGGCAGTATGTTTTGTTTTCAGTAGTCATGTTGGTTATAGGTGTCATTGAACACCGAGGATGATGTTCTCCCAAGGGGGAGGGTTCTGTAACATCCCTGGTGAAAATTCCATGTAAAAAATATATAGATACCATGGATGATGGGACACATATTCCAAGCATCCTAGTGTGTGTTCATTTGGTTGTTTATTGCTAAGGAAATTGGCAAAGGCAATGGCTAAGGCATTAAAGAGGAAAAAAAATATTTTGTCACAATTATTTATGAAAATAATGGAAATTAGGAGAAAAAGGAGGTGAAAGGTCACATGTTGTGTGTGAGGAGGAAAGTGAAGGGAAATAATGGAAAATGAAGAAAATAGAGGCCTCATTAATAAAAAGGCTTTTAAGGATCAATGGACAAGACTTGGTCAGTTTAGTTTTGGAGCTCTCTCATTATTCTCTCTCTCTCTCTCATACTGTTGGACACTTAGAGATTTCTTGGAGCACTTTGGCATTGTAGAAAGAAAGGAAAAGAAGGCAAGAGGAAGCAAAGATCAAGTAGGGAAAGGCAGGATCAAGCAACTACAACAACCTTCATTGGAAGTATCAACTTGCATGTGTATTTTCCTTGCTAGATTTGGCATGCATGGGATTGCATGTGTATTTTCCTTGCTAGATTTGGCATGCATGGGATTGCATGTGTTTCTTTTCTACCATGGCATGGGTCTTGCCAGGTGTGACAATATTTTCAGCCTAGCCTTGCCATTTCTTGATAGCTTTGATGAGATGGGTTCTCTCATGCATTTTGTTAGGCCCCTATACTACTAGTGTAACCCCTTATTGTTATTAGTACAACCCCATTATTATATTGTTGTACCCATGTAGTCCCCAAATTGTTACTATTGTGCCCCATAGAATCTCATTATTGTTATTATTGTGCCCTTACATTATTATTGTTATGTCGGCTTTGATTATATTATGACCCCTTAGACTCCTATATATAGAAAGGAGGTCTTTTCATTTGTATCATCTAAGAATTTTTCATTTGTGTAATGTAAAGGAGGTTGCCCCCTTGAAGAGGATTATTATAAGGCATTGATCTATCTTTTCTATCTTTTTCTAAGCTGGTTTCATAACATTTGGTATCAGAGCTTTGGATTCTAGGGTTTCACTGCTCCAAACATGTCATTGTGGAATTTGCGCTATAACTTTTTTCTGTGACGTTTCAGATGCTACAAAAAAAACCCATTTGGGCCGAAATCATTCTGAACCTCGGGTCCAAATTTCAAAACTTTTTGCACTATATTCGCGGAGATATGATCTGAGGAAGTTGGCCTTTTTGCAGACTCCCGAATTACATTCCAAACAGGTGACCTAGGGAAAATCGTCATAACTATTTTTTTGAGCATTGGATTGAAATTTCGTAAGAAGTTACAGAAAGAGGACGGATTGTAGTTTCCTATGCATATTTTTTAGATCCGAAGGTCAAAACAGTGACATGTGGCACTTCATACAAGTTTGCTCTTCTGAAAAGGTCTATAATCAGGTCACCGTGGGAGATTTGGCATAACTTTTCCTTGGAGAATTCAATTTGGATCACACTGGTGGAATTGGAAAGAGGACAAAAAGGGCTACTGCAGGTCGCAATTTCAGAACTTAAAGATCCGAAATTACAGAGTTACAATAATTTCAAGATCGAGCTGCTAAAATCAGGAAAAAGAGAGATGAGGAAGTTTGACGGCAAGGATCCGATAAATTGGATACTACAGATGGAGAAATATTTTGATCTACATGGTGTACCACTATTACAAAAGGTATGTATTGCATCTTCATATTTAGAACCAAATCAATTTTTATGGTATAAAGGGCTTTGTTCTCGTAAACCACTTGTCACGTGGTCAATTTTCGCGGAGGAAATGATAACACATTATGAGGATACAAAGAGAAACTCCTTATTTAGCCAATTGATAAATCTCAAACAAAAGGGTTCAATGGAAGAGCACGTTGAAGACTTTAAAAAATTGAATAGAAGGGAAAATTATATTCCAGAGAAGCAAAGGATTGATGTCTTCATAGGGACTTTAAAGGATAACGTTCAACATGAGGTTCGTTTTTGGGAACCTGATTCATTGGAGGAGGCATTCGATTTGGCAAGAAAAATTGAAAGCGAAATTATGAAAACAAGGAATACCACCACTCATGATTATAATTATGGAAGTGTTTCTTCTCCTATCTTTCCGCAACCTACAAGGCTTACACCACAACAATTGGAAGAAAAAGAGAGAAAAAGGGCTTTGTTACAATTGTGATAGAAAATTCACTAAAGGTCATAAGTGTGTTGAGAAGAAATTATTTTACATAGAGTATGAAGAGGAGGAAGAAAAGGATCAAGAAACATCAAAAGAAGAGGATATATGCCAGGACCCAACCCCAGAGAAAGAAGAAATGAATCTGACCATATCTTGTAAAGCATTGGCAAGAATTACCACTCAAACTCTCAAGATAGAAGGACATATCAAGAAGAAAAAGGTTCAAGAAGTGAAAGATCACATCGAGAAAGAAGAAATGAATCCAACCATATCTTGTAATGCATTGGCCGGAATTACTACTCCTCAAACTATCAAGATAGAAGGACATATCAAGAAGAAAAATGTTCAAGAAGTGAAAGATCACATCGAGCATTAAGAAATGAATCCGACCATATCTTGTAAAGCATTGGAAGAAATTACCACTCCTCAAAATCTCAAGATAGAAGGAAATATCAAGAATAAAAAGGTTCAAGCAATGAAAGATCACATCGAGCATCAACAACAAGTTCTCCAACTTTTAAAGGATAACGCCACTTTGGTGCAGAATCGAATGAAAAAACAGGTAGATCAACATCGCAGTGAAACATGTTTTGATGTAATTGATTGTGTATTTTTACGGTTACATCTCAAGCAAGCTATTTATGAGAAGGAAATGTTGGCAATACTACATGCAATTAAGAAATGGTGACCTTAACCAATGGGAAGCCACTTCAATGTAAAAATGGATCATGATAGTCTTAAATACATTTTAGAACAAATATTATCATTAGAAGAACATAAAAAATGGGTCACAAATATGTTGGGTTATGACTTTGACATCATCTACAGAAAAGGGAAGAAATTTTTTGTTGCAGATGCACTCTCAAGAAAGGATGAGGATGTGGAAGCATTGTTTTGTGCTATTTCTATTATCCAACCAGATTGGATAAACGAAGCAAGGGATGAATGGAAGAAGGACGAAGAAGTATGGCCACTCATTCAAAAGTTACAGAAGATCCCAATTCAAAAAATATTGCTAGAACTTGAAGAGGAAGGAAAAATCATATTGGAACCTGGAGTAGTCACAGAAGCAAGAACTCGACAGCTACGAAATCGATCAATTTCAGAGTATCTCATCAAGTGGAAGAACTTACCTGCTAAATATTCCACATGGGAGGACAAGAATTTTATACAGAAGCATCAAGAACTACTCAAGCATTGAGGACAACACTTTTTGAAGGAGAGGGTGTTATCAGGAAATCTAGTGTCCACTTGGAGCTGCTAGTCCCACTAAGACTGGTAGCTATCTTAGAAACAAACAAACTAAAACTACTTTCGTTTTCCTTTATGAGAAGTAGATAAGAGTGGAATGAAGGACACCAACCTCAGTCTTGCACTTGATTCCTTGCTTGATTCCTCTCCTTTCTGACAGATCCTTGCCGCTTCTCCTTCATCTACCCAGCTTCAAAGAGCACCTGTGGAATCAAAGCAGCATAGTACTATCAAAGAACAGAGATCTACAATCATAAAAAATATAGGACCAGATATATATTGACCACACAAATGCATATATCATCAAACATACAAGAATGTGGAGGAAAACTTGAATAGCTTTATTAATATCAAGAATAGCAAAGAGGATTACAACCAATTGTTCTGACCCAGCTTCATCCTCCAGCATGAAAGCCCTTCTTTCACCTCATGAAAAGCTTAGATCACCCAACACTATGATATTCCAACAAGAAACCAACAACACTTCCTTACAAGATACAAAATTCCAGCCTCTGGATCTCTGAGATGAAGGATCCATATATAAATGATTGCAGGGGGTGAGTCAACTTCTGGGATGATTAGTGTCCTATCTCTGATAGTTCTTGATTCCACTTGGAGATTGATGATCTCTTACTCATCCCTGGGCGAATTCAGAGAGGCAAGTGTCACATGAGAAGTTTCTGGAAGATTCCATGATCATCCACCTCGCAAACTGTCTCTGCCATTTGTCCACTCTCGCCCATCGCACCCCATAGAAGGGATTTTCAATATGCATCGCACTTTGACCATGGAGCAGGTGAGATGGTCCAGTCTTGACCAGTTATGAGCAGTTTTTCAAGGATAACTTTTGGGAGATGATGTAATGAGTTGAACTTGTTCTTTTAGGGTATGGAACAACACTTTTAGGGACTTAGGAGCCCTTGGTTTATGGACATGTTTGATTGGGGTTGCAGTGCCCAAAAATGTCTATAACAGTTGCCCCCTAAAGCATGAGGTCGTTAATCTTTTGATGTCGGGTGAAATGCTTTACAATGAGGATCCGAAGTTTTTTCGAGCCGGAAGGCGACTTGTAATAAGGAGACAATACAATACATTATCTTCATAATATTTTTCATGATCTAGCTGAGTCGGGCATTCCCATGCTCAGCTTTATAAATTCATTTTCATGTACATAAGACAGACAACCATCTGTGCGGGAGACTGATGATTCTGATAGAGCCATCATCCTTTGATTCAGATGATCATCTGTGCAGCAACAATGTACATTTGATGTCTTTATTTTCCTGAATATATCGCAGCCCGGATGGATGAAACTAGATTCGGGGTCTTCAAACTCGTTCAATCTTCACTCGAAGTACAAGTCGATCCATGTGAAAGATGTTCTGGAGTTGAACATGGACAGACATCGCCTGATTACCAGCCAATGATGTAAGCTGTTAACAGGCATGATAGGAATCACCGATAATGATGGTGACCCTCAAGGTACTACAGTACCATTCGTGTGCTGTGAATAAGGGACTTGGCGTCGAACACCACGCAAAATCTTTTGGTCGAAGGCCATTGATGTAAACCTGTCGCCGGAAGTGAGAAACTTGCCATTGAGGCATGCAAGCTTCAAAGTACTGAAGGGGTTGTTCCTAAGTCAACTTCTTGGATAATGAGCTGATGTCGACAAGAAGCGACTCGCCGTAGGAGGGCCTTAATGAATCCCACATCTATGACACGGAACGGAGTAAATGATTTTGGAGGTGAAAACGATCTGATGATACAGGGTTCAGGGTGGTGGTCATGAAAGAATGGAGCGTGAATGTATTGCAGCGGATGAGACACAGGTGAATTCTCTGAGTGACTTCTCTTGAACATACCGGCGACACTGACATGATGGATTGGTAGCGTTAACCCCAAATGTGGATGGTGTGATGGACCAATGGTGATATGACCAGTGAACGGAACAACCCAACCCGACTCGAATGCGGAGTGAAAGTGTCATGTTCAAGAGCGACTTGCTACCAATAAAGTTTCTTCAAGTTTTCTTCCCAATTTTTCCCCAGTCATTGCTGACCAGTACCTCTTTATTTTTTTCAAGCTTGAGGAGGATAACATATGCTTGTTCTATAATTTTCCCTTCGGGCAAACCTGTCGCTATATTTTAACGAGCCTAGCGACAGTGAAACTCGTTCTTGTCTGTATGGACAAGTTTGTCGTTATTCGGTTTTAACGAGTTTAACGACAAAGATAACTCGGTCCTTTTCAATTTTAGAGAGTCTGAAAGGGACTTAAAGGAAACTCCAATAGTCCTTTTTTGTCATATAATCCCTTAAGTATGAAAAAGTATAAAATAATACAAAAGGGATGAATTTTCGGTAATTTTAACAAGCCGAACAAGACAAGCGCTTGATCTTTTTGTGTAATAATCCCTCAAGTCCAAAAAGATTAAAATCTAGAGGAGGGATAGCACTTCCGGTCGCTTTAACGAGCTGGAGAGGCCAATCGCTCGGCAATCTTTTCATATTTTACGAGTCAGGTGAAAAGAGCTTAAAGGAGACTTGTTTTTGAGGAACGAGTGATAATTTCAGGTAGCAACTAATTCTAGGTAAGGTTTGGAATTTTCCAATCACGGTAGTGTCACAAGGATGGCTAATAGGATCACTCTTCGTAGCTATTCCTCAAAAGGGGTAAACAATCAAATGGAGGTGAATGATCGGCTAAAACAGAGTGGAGGTGATGATGAGAACATGACCAGGGCTCAAAAGTTGATGATAATGCATTCACAATGGTTATTTACCGGAAATTGGTTCATTTTTTAATGAGCTTAAACTCTGGGGGAACGTTTTCTCATTGCTTATGTTTAATTTTTAACGAGCTTGAACTCCACATAAAAACTGCTCGTGCCAGTCTTATAATAAGGATATCTCATCTAAGATGCCATTTTTTATGGAGCTTGCACCTTTCAAAGCTTTGCCCTGGATCCTTTCTTTATGCAAGTTAGGAACGACCAATCCTATGAGTTTAAAGGGTTTGAGAATCTACAAACTAAGAAAACAAATGGTCGCTCTTCACTTGTATGCAAAAAGGTTTGCATGCCCCCAGGTATAGTGAAAAATTTCCAGGTTACCATATAGAAGTTCCTGCTTTCGCAAGATAATTTCCATCCACACTGCAGATAGAAACACTTCCTGGCTTAGTCCATCTGGACCAAGGTGGTTCTAAATCCCAACCTCCTAACCTTGACGAAGGAATCTTATTCCAGTCTAATCCCATTTTCCTAAATGGACGGGTGTGTCAGACTAGTCATATATCCTCCGCAGAAACCTACCCTATACCCAAGGTTTTCCTGCCGAAACAGACCAGGGTGCATGCCCCCTGGGATTCAGCCATGTCCTCCCGAATCACTCGCGCTCATCAGGTGGATGGACTGGAGATTGATGAGACATTCCTTGCGTGAAAAGACCATTTAGGGATGGTATTTGACTATTAGCTATGTGTGAGCTGGGAAACGACAGCTGGTTTATGAGCTTGACCACTCTGCCTTCATGCGGAAAACACATTACTTTAAAGAGTGAGGAGACAATGGCTCCCATGCTATAAATATAGTCGCGTCCAAGGAGTAGATTATAATCTAGAGGTCCTTGGACTACCATTACGTTCATGTAAACGGTTTTCCTTCTCAACGTTATGGGCACATTGGGAAGGATCCCTAACGGTCGACTGGTTCCTTTGTCGAAGCCTGTCAGATTTCTCATCTCAGGCAGAAGCGATGGTGAACCAAGCGCTTCCCAAGCAATTGAGGAAAGGATACTCACAGAAGCCCCTTCATCTATGATGGTACCGACCATGATCATTTTGTAAGCTTGTACAATGATTCAGAATGGTACATTGGCCGGTACCCGGGGTCTGCCTAGTAGATTCCAATCGAAAGAAATGACTAGGTTGCTTGGAGGTGGGACCGAATAGACGGCCGGATATGACTCTGACGAACTTCCTTCCTGCAGTAAAGGAACGGGTAGACTGCCCCCATGTTCATCGAAGTCTGTGTTTACGAAAAGAATTTGGATGGTGTCGTTCTCATTCTCTTCGGTGATTGTGTCATCTAAAGATGGACCTTCCGAAGACAAGACCGGGTCGACTGCCGCCTCAACCTTTTGACTTTCGTCTGGTATGGGTTCAACGGGTTTATCTTCAATGACAGATGCTTCGACCGACCACAATGGCGTGTCGGTTGGATTTTCAACTAGTGATGGACTTGGCAAGAGTTTCTTATATCCAAGAGGAAGTCGTAGTGGTGAAGCCGGACGGTCATCCAAAACTCTTTTAGCTTCGTCTAGGAAGGGACAACGGTGGACGGCGTGATCACCTTTACATAGTTTACGAGGAAATTTACATTTTCCTTTTTGTCGAGGGACTTCATTTTCACTAGTTGATGGTGTGATCTCAACATGATCGTTAGAGGTCGATGACACCGGATTGTGCAAATGGGGAGACCAGTCCCTTAAGATCCAAGGGATGCAGGGACAATCTCGGTGGTAGTGGTCTCCTTTGCAAATGACACATGGAGATTTAGGCCTGGACGGTGCAGTGTGTGGATTTTTGCTAGACGATGCATGGTTGCCCCTTTTCGTCTTTGGCTCCTTCTTCTTCTTCTCTTTCTTTTTCTTCTCCTTCTTCTTCTTAGTTACTTGGTTTTGGGCCTTACCAGCTTTATCAAGCGAAGAGGAAGGAGGAGAGGGAGAATCAGATGAAGTAGAAGGTTGGGGGGTAACTTTAGTATCATCTAGTTGCTGACTTGATTGTTCAGGAATCGCGGTATTCTGAACGACGGAGGTCAAGAAGAGCCATATTGGCAAGCCAATCATCAATCCTAGAAGTGACAATGTGGCCATATGAGGTGCACCAACATCTCCCCAAGAGGAGAAAGGACTAGGATTTCCTCCAAGGGGAACTCCTTGGTTGGTGGACTCCATTTTCCTCAACCTAAGACCAACGCGGGAATGGTGATATTATTCCGATTAAAATAAATTTTAGACGCTTTGACACAACTTGTTTTTTCAATTTTTAAGAGTCGAGAAAAATAAAAGATGACTCTAGTCGCCTTCGATTTTTAATGAGCCTAAAGTGACAAGTGCTTAGATGGACCTTTTCCTTTAAGGAGTCTGAAAAGGAACGAAATAGACTACTCTGGAAATCTAGACAGAGGGATTACCAAACCAATCGCAAAACTACAGAATACTTTTTACGGTACGGCAGTCAATCTTCCCGAATGTTGTGTTCAGTGCATTGCGATCGATAGGGCGGAAGACACAAATTCCTATGGATAAAGAATATAGCCTATTGTGGTCTCCCAATATATACTCGACAATACGTGGGAGCACAAGTCCGTATTGGCACTTGTCGTCTCAAAGAGGAGAAATCACCCAACCAACAGTGAAAGCGATAGTTACCAAGTTTTACGACGCCGGAATATGTCTCTAGCCTAGACTTCTAGATGTTGTGCGTTAGGTTCCAAAGCGTTTTTAGGTTCATTAAATTTATTTTACAGTTGATCTTTCTTAAGAAATTTGCCTTTCACGTTCACCGTGTGATGTAGATGTACAATTCCTAAAATGCAATCTAAGATGATAAACAATCGTTTAATCTTATTTTTGCAATGAAAATCCTAGCTACTAAGGAAAGAGAGACGGTATTCTTTCAACTTAGAGCAGAGAGCACACACTAGATGCACTGTCCTAAATCAAACCAACAAGCATTCTAAATGCAAATGCACATGCATGTATTTGTTTTCAGCTTTCTTAATGTGTGAATGACAAGAAGAATGCTAAGTACAAATCCGAATTATCTTTTCAAAGCGACAGTACTAACATATTTCTCTTCAAAAACGAAAGGAAGATAATGACGACACTTTACTATTTTGAATTGAAAACTGCTTTTGACACTTGAAAAACTACTAATTCAAATCAAATACAAGAGTAACTATATAATCGACCATCAAGAACAATGGAATTCTTTTCTTTGACTGAAAACGACACTTGCGACACTTTCAAATCAAAAGACGACAGTATGACTATGCTACTACTTTGCAAAAGAGAACTGAAAATGGCAGAAAATACATAAAAACATTCACAGTTATTTGCACAATGGAGGTGGAATGATGGAAAGAAAGGGGGTTTCCACAGTGGTATACTGATCACAGACAGCAAAACTCCAGAATAGAGCTGAAAAGAGTGAAGAAAAACCAAGACCTGGAGGCAAAATTAGCCTTTTCTGATCATCGCACCTGTAACACAGGGAAACAGGGATGCATCCCACCTACTGCACACGGGAGGTGCGATGCATACTGGTTTCCTTGAAGAGAGGGTGCGATGGTACCAGGACGAGACTTTACTTGGCTCTTGGTCACAGTTTGCAGCTCAGTTCAGGGATTTAGGCCGAGAAAATGATGTACAGTAAATAGAAATCACAGGGGCTGATCTAATGAGGTTACTAGAGCCACCACTAGGGCAATTAGAAAGTTTGCAAATCGATTGTTCAGTTTATAAACAAAACCCGGAGATAGACTGAAGCAACATTGATCTACTTTGCACTTGCATAGCAAATGCAGTTCGAAGGCTAGCTGGCTTGACTTCAGGCTCCGTTTGTAAGTTTATAAAACAAACAAGTATAGACAAAAAAACAATCTATTCGCTCCCCAGTGGAGTCGCCATTTTGTTATCGGGAAATCTAGTGCCCACTCGGAGCTGCTAGTCCCACTAAGACTGGTAGCTATCTTAGAAACAAACAAACTAAAACTACTTTTGTTTTCCTTTATGAGAAGTAGATAAGAGTGGAATGAAGGACACCAACCTTAGTCTTGTGCTTGATTCCTTGCTTGATTCCTCTCCTTTCTGACAGATCCTTGCCGCTTCTCCTTCGTCTACCTAGCTTCAAAGAGCACCTGTGGAATCAAAGCAGCATAGTACTATCAAAGAACAGAGATCTACAATCATAAACAATATAGGACCAGATATATATTGACCACACAAATGCATATATCATCAAACATGCAAGAATGTGGAGGAAAACTTGAATAGCTTTATTAATATCAAGAATAGCAAAGAGGATTACAACCAATTGTTCTGACCCAGCGTCATCCTCTAGCATGAAAGCCCTTCTTTCACCTCATGAAAAGCTAAGATCTCCCCCAACACTATGATATTCCAACAAGAAACCAACAACACTTCCTTACAAGATAAAAAATTCCAGCCTCTGGATCTCTGGGATGAGGGATCCATATATAGATGAGTGCAGGGGGGTGAGTCAGCTTCTAGGTTTCTGATTAATGTCCTCTCTCTGATAGTTCTTGATTCCACTTGGAGATTGATGATCTCTTACTCATCCCTGGGCGAATTCAGAGAGGCAGTGTCACAGGAGAAGTTTCTGGAAGATTCCATGATCATCCACCTCGCAAATTGTCTCTGCCATTTGTCCACTCTCGCCCATTGCACCCCATAGAAGGGCTTTTCAATATGCATCACACCTCCCGTGTGCATTAGGTGGGATGCATCGCACTTTGACCATGGAGCAGGTGAGATGGTCCAGTCTTGACCAGTTCTGAGCAGTTTTTCGTGGATAACTTCTGGGAGATGATGTAATGAGCTGACCTTGTTCTTTTAGGGTATGGAACAACACTTTTAGGGACTTAGGAGCCCTTAGTTTATGGACATGTTTGATTGGGGTTGCAGTGCCCAAAAATGTTTATAATAGAGGGGAATGTTAGGCCCCTATACTACTAGTGTAACCCCTTATTGTTATTAGTACAACCCCCTTATTATATTGTTGTACCCATGTAGTCCCCATATTGTTACTATTGTGCTGCAAAGAAGCCAATTATTGTTATTATTGTGCCCTTACATTATTATTGTTATGTCGACTCTGATTATATTATGACCCCTTAGACTCCTATATATAGAAAGGAGGTCTTTTCATTTGTATCATCTAAGAATTGTTCATTTGTGTAATGTAAAGGAGGTTGCCCCCTCGAAGAGGCTTATTTATAATGCATTGATCTATCTTTTCTATCTTTCCTGAGCTGGTTTCATAACATGTTTTGTTGGGGATGGCCGGATTGGATTCGAAGCTCTGTGGGGTGGATCTCTGAATTGACGAACACATGGTGGTAGTGGTCCCTAAACCGAACTGAGGATGCATAAAGCCACTGGCCTAGTAACCCCTGAACTGGATAGTGGGTTATGATAAAGCCAAATTGTTGCCTCGGTGGGCCTAGGAATCCTTGCCATGAATGGCAGGATATAAGATAAAGCCAACAGGTGGATTTTCTCTCCGTTGGGCCTAGTGGTTCCGGGATGGAATGCACGGTAAATCTTGGAAAGTATGTATTGATGTAGGGCCTAGTCATCCCTGGATCAGACTACGGATGCACGGTAAAGCCTGAGAGACTAGGAGGCACTCAAATTCCTCACGGTGTAGGTGGAGAACTCCAGTGGCATCCACATTGGTTGATGTTTTTTGATGTGTTCTATGAGTCCCACATTCATGCTTGGAATATGGCACAAGGGTGATTCATTGAAGAGAGACTTGTCTCAACCAATCTATGGTCGGGTGGAACATGGTAGTCCCATCACCTGTTGGTTCATTGCATTTATTAATGAAAAATTCATTCCCTTGATTTTCATGTGAAAATGTCCTGATATATATATGGATTTTGATGACTAATATGTTTATTGTATTTTTGTTCCTATTATGTTGTTTATATGCACATTTACCCCGGAGGGTGTTACAATCAACATTGGGTTCGGCACAAGTTCCAGGTGGGCGACAAAGTTTGGCTACATTTGCAGAAGGAGCGCCTCACTGGACCCCACCACAAGCTTCGCCCACTCCAATATGGGCCACACACCATCA